>JAFVLL020001750.1:0-55482 GCA_021397915.2 Tor tambroides
TCCTGTGCCACATGGTGTTCCTCGTCACGCTATGGTGCTTCCACACCAAGCTAAGCGAGTGTCAGAAGACGTGGGCGGCCCAGCGCTCGCAAACGCTCAATTTGGACAGGATCATGGCCTCCAGGGGCATGCGTCATTTCTGCCTCATCTCCGAACGGCTGGTGCTCTTCTGCCTGATGTCCACCATCATACTAGGGGCCGTCTCATGGCAGGTAAAGCATGTTGATTAATGCTTTCAGAATCATTCTGATCTATCTAGATATGATGAATCCTGTTTGACTGTACTTGACATTAACAAACAAACTCCAATTAATTGTGGAGATGCATTATGATCCTATCACTCAAACCACTTTCAGAAGTGCTAAGAGGCAGCAAAATAAAAATATTACATCCAAATGAAAACTATGGCATCTTATACTTACCCTCATGTGGTTCTAAACCTCTGTGACTTTCCGAAGTAGAACTCAAAAGATATTTCTAAAAAAAAAATTGTTTTGGTCCATACAGTTGAGGACAAATCATTGGAACCTATAGACTTTCATTGTATGGAAAATAAAATACAACTGAAACATACTTCAAAATATCTTTATTTGTGTTCCAGTAAGTGACACTTTTTTGGGACAGTTCACTCAAAAATGATATCTCTGTCATCATTTACTCACCCTCATGTCATTCCAAACCTGTATGATGTTCTTTCTTCTGTGGAACACAAATGAAGATATTTTGAAGAATGTTTCAACTGGTTTTATCCATACAATAAAAGTCAATGTAACCAAAACTGTTTGGTTACCAACATTCTTCAAAATAGCTTCTTTTGTACTCTGCAGAAGAAAGTAAAATTAGAATGACATCAGGGTGAGTAAATGATAACTCATAAATGACTTCATATTTTTGTTGAAGTATTCTTTTAAAAATACTATATGCCATAATATCTTATCTACACCAATGATGCAACTCAATAAACCAGCCATCAGGCCTTGGGCACAAGTGCCTAATCTAACCTTTATAGTAATCCACTTGAGATTTAATGTTAAGATATGAATGCTGCAATGAGTCATTAGAAGCACTTTCAACTTTGCTAATGTTATCCAGCGTGTAAAGCAAATGCAGTGTTCCATTTTTTATAATAAATGTGATTTTGCCTATGAAAACAGTATGCTGGTGAGTCAGAGTTATATTCAGGCTGTAGTACACTTGATTAAAATGAATAGGCCGGAGAGCAAAAGGAATACTAGCATACAACTCACCGAACAGTGTGCAACTATCACGGAACAGAAAATTATAGAATTTAAATTTAGATTCACATGACGTCATCACATTGCATGTTTAATTTAGCATGTGGCATCTGGCAAACTGATCAAATAATGAGTCAAGAAACAGAAGATCAATGTTGAAATTATTTTAAATAGCTAGTACGCTAATGCCAGCCTAGCCTCTTTTATTGTGATTTCGTGATCATGTACATCAAGATGTGTATAATGTCAGTCTTTTTAAACTCTGCTTTAAAGTTAAGAGTGTGTTTGTTTAGATGTACCTTTAAATCCACTTCAGAGTTGTTGATCACCAAGGGTTCCTCTCCACAGGTCACTAATGGACTCTTCATGAGTGTGTTTTTAGTGGTACTGCCACTGGAGTCTCTGGCTCATGGACTCTTCCACGAACTGGGCAACTGCTTGGGAGGCACCTGCGTTGGGTATGCGGTGGTAATTCCCACTTGCTACAGCAGGTAAATGCACATACACATATACACAACAGGGATACGGCATACAAAAGCATTTTCTGACTTGCATGTTCACATGGTCACAAATACATTGATAGAAATCAATAACTTTGCAGAAAACTTCTCATTGATGTTTTATATAACAAACATTAATAACTGAGAAACTGGTTTTCTTATCAATCATATTTCTTAGAATCAGTTCACATGCATTTACATGTATTCATCTGACAGAAGCTAAAAGTATGGAAGCCCGTTAAAAAATAATTCATTTAATTTGACTTTTTTGAATGAACTCGCAATTCATGTTTTTTCCTCGCAATTCCGAGTTTTTTCCTTAGAATTGTGAGATATAAACTCACAACTGCGAGTTATAAAGTACAATTCAGAGGGTGAAAAAAGACTGATATGTTTTTCTTGCAATTTTGAGTTTATATCTCGTAATTCTTAGAAAAACTCTCAGAATTGCAAATTTGTATCACGCAATTCTGAGAAAAAAAGTCAGAATTGCAAGATGTAAACTCGCAATTTAAAAAAAAAAAAAAGTCGCAATTACCTTTTTTCAGTGGCGGAAACAGGCTTCCATATTTCAAATATATGACTTACAACTGAGAAACATTTGTAATTTATCATACAGGAATAATATTAGCAGCAATGCAAGACTGAACTTCAAGTGCAATTCAGTTTCAGAGAAAATAAATTCAAAGGATTTTTATAATTATCTGATATGCTGTTATTTATGCTTGTGGAATAACTGTTTCTTCTCTTTGTGTCAGTCCATATAACCTGAATAATACCTGTACCCACTGCAAAAGTATATTTATATATTAAATATTAGGTGGGAACTGGGCCATGTTCTACACTTGCATAGCATTTTTCCTAATGTACACTTACAATGTTTATCATATTTTGTTGCACTAAGTTTTACATGAGTAATACATTATATGCAAATGACTTCTATTTTGATTGGCCTTTATTTACCAGCATAGTACACATTGTTGTTCTTCAGGTCAGGTCAAGTTGCTGAATACTGAATAGCTTTTGATATTTGAATCTGGCCGTGGTTGTGATTTCACTATGAAGATGATAAAGTATTTTAAACCAGCTTGTTTTGGTTGTGTGGCTAAATCAGGAAGATGATTAATAATCATGATCACACTATCAAGGGAAATAATCTGCTGCCCCACTCTTGCTCATCTTGCATGTGCATCTTGATCAGTCCTTTGCTAAGTGTCCAGAAAAAGAAGGGTGGAAAACCACCCCGGATTGGATCTTATGAACACATGTTAGCGTTAAATAAGCTCATAGCCTTTAATAAACTTGGTCTATTGCTGGTCCAGCTGGAAGAAGCAGGTGCCATGCATACTGAGAGAGAGCGAGGGTGGGGTACAGGGCAGGCCTTCAGTCAGGTCGCTGATTATGCTGTCGATTAGGATGCAGTTCCACAGCCTCTTCACGCTCAGTATTCCAGCACTCTTGGTGAAAAGGCTCAGTGTGGAGCGGGTGCATGAGGGGAATGTAACAAGGTGTAATCTTCCATTTGATGGGTACAGATCATGTTTTTACCATGACGAGAGCCTCTTGGGAAGATGAGAGGGGAGGGAGGGATGAGAGAGAAATGCTCAGGTCGACAGGCTCGCCTTCAGAAGCAAGAGCTCGTTTTTATTCTTAGCAGATGCTGTGGTACTGTTTCCTTTCACATTTAAAAGGAAAGAGCTCTGGCCATCATCCAAATTTTCAGATGGTTCACCCAGAAAGCATTTTAATAGTTTATATAAACTGTAAACAATTTATTAGCCCTTTTAGTTAAAATCTTGTTTATCTGTTCTGATAAATGCCTTGTGGCTAGTAAACTTCTAGTGAAATGTCATTTCAGCTAATTTTGCCTTAGGTCATGATATTATTTTTAAAATGTTGTGTTTGGGAACGAGAGGCATTGAACAGGGATGGGTTGAGCAGAAACAAATAGAATCTAAAGCAGTAGAAAAATGCAAACAGGAAAGTTGCAAGATTGAGAGAGAAGGAAAGAGTCTTGACAAACAAGCTCAGAGAAGCAGTCATTTCCGCTTGAATAGCTCAGCACCTGCCTGGGTAGTTTTCATGGGTCACTGTGCCTTAGACTTACCATTTCAGTCTTCAGCAAGCAGGGGAAATGATCTTTCAACACTGCCACCACAAAGAGTTGGTTTTGGTTTTATAATCACAATCTTTGGGAAATAAGTGTATGAGGGATCATAATGGTCTTGATTGTTAATTGTCGACTTTTTATTAGCGAGTACTGTTCTGGATGATATTAACGGCGGAAGCTTTGCCGTTCTCTTTTAGAAAGGCAGAACAGGTTAGGCTGACCTTGCGAGAAGCGAGAAGTATTAACGTCATCCTTACTATGGCCTTTCTCCTTTTCTTTGTACCTTTTTCTGAATCTTACATTTTCAAGATCTTTTTGAATTTACTCTCCTTTGTGCTTATCCCTCTTCTTTTTTTGTACATGGGTTAGTGTACACTCAGAAGGTCAAGGTGACCCAGTTAGCAATTCTGAAGCATCAGGCTCTCTTCTACATTTCACTCATCATTTTATCCTCTTTTTCTCGATGGGATGCAGTCGGGATGGACAGCCATTGCTGTTGCCTCCAGGCCAAGCCCAGGAATTGCACTCCACAGCTACTTTGAACGCTGTGCAGCGACTCTTCTCCCACCACCTCATCCAGACCTTCGGATGTGACTACTCCACCAGTCTAAGCCTGGACACCCTGCAGGCCAAATTGCGCTCTTTTCTGGAGCTCTGCACCGCAGAAGGCCCGCGGCATGACACCTACATCCTCTACTACAGTGGCCACACACTTCCCAGCGGAGACTGGACTCTGGCAGGTAAGAGCTGGATGGCAGGTTATGAATTGTAGCATGTACAGGTGGAAATGTATGGATGAAGACCCAAACTCAATTTATTCCTGTATGTCATGCACCAATCGGGGTTATTCATATCATAGGTCCTTAAATGCTAAAATCAATATTGCTTTTTCAGGTCTTTGTGAAAGAGATCAAGGCACGAATGCTTTTATTTTGGCTGGGTTTCAGCAATTTATCGTTCTGAAAGCTCTCCGAACTGTAAAGATATATCTTGGCTCCATTGCTCCACCATGCTTTATCTTCCTGCCTGTGTGTGCGTCCTGTAACTCTGTAAGGTATTAATCCTTATGAGCGATATGGGATGTCGCCGCCTCTGTCATACAGTTTGATCAGACCAGGGTAGGTGAGAAACAGCCAGGAATCCTCATTGAGTTTTTGAACGAGGTACTTGCCGAGCGTTATTCGCAGTCTTTCCCGCAGCGTGGCAAACTGTCAGATTTCTTACACCTTTTCCGTGTTGCTTGCGCTGTCTCTCTCCATTTCCCCTGCAGCAACAGCCCATCACATCTTGTCAGCACTTTCTGTATTTGTGAATGGGAATTTCTTGAATTCAGCCTGGTGCAATGATGATTGAATAGTCGTGTTGTTTGAAAAAGTCTAGAGTTGGCAAAGCCCTTGGTAGTAAACAACCAAGGGTTAGATTTACTAAACAGGGCAAATTAGCGTTAGAGCGGAATTCCATAAAAGCGCCGATGGGAGGGAAACTTCTGTGTGTGATTTACTGTCAATGCGCACATTAATAAACACAGATGCATCCAGATCATTCCATAATGACCAGCGCAATCTACCAAGAGCAGTGTAAATTACCGCCTGCTTTAAGACATGCGTTTTTTGGCCATTAAATAATGGTGCAAATACCAGTAATTTGACGTTAGTAAATCACGTTGCATGATTCTTTTTAATACTCTCCTCCCAGAAATTTTGCATCTGAAAGGGAAACTCCTACAAATGCACAGTCAATAAGGTCAGGTGCAAACATAACCGTGTCCACGCCTTTTCAATGCTAATTCTTCACTGCGTGTCTTTAAAAATCCTTAAATCCTGATAGTACTATTTTAACGCCAAAAGACGGTTTTGCGTTGGCGCAAGCTGTTAGTAAATCTGGCCCCAAAGGTCTGGTACAGCTTCTGGCCACTTGGACAAGAAAAGAAGCACCCTCCCTTTCCATTGATTGACGGCCATTCTTGTCCACAGGTGGCGACTGCTTGCGTCTGCAGCAGATCCTTGATATGTGGAAGGAACGGAACGCCGGCTTCTCTACCCGCCTCATCCTGGTCCTGGACACTGAGAATTCTGCGCCGTGGGTGAAGGCGGTGCGAAAGGTGGAAAAGATGTATGTAGCAGTACAAGGAGCCAAGATGAGCCCTGTCCAGGATGCCGAAGCCCAGGAAGCCCCTCGTTTGGGAGACTTCACTGCTGAGTGGGTGAAATACAACTGTGATCCTGACAGTGGCGTGCAGTGGTCAGAGAGGGGTCGGGTCATCTCTGCTATATACGGAGTGTCCAAACCCTGGAGTGACTACGCTCTCCACCTGCCCACTGGAAGCGATGTGGCCAAGCACTGGAAGACGCACTTCCCCAAGGCCACGTATCCACTGGTGGCTGTGGCGAACTGGTGCTGTGGACTCAATCTCCTGTGGCTGTGCATTGTGTGTTTGCGCTGCGTCAGGAGACTGAAACTTTCTTGGTTCCCTCCCAGCATACTAGACACGGGGCAAGGGATTAAACTAGTCCGATCATAGGTGACCAGTTGGTTTGCTTCTACACAATGTATATACATCACCATATTTTTTTTCTATGCAACTTTTGGGATAACCTTTATTGAGTTAACTGTTCAGTTGCCTTACTTTAATCAGTTATGGATGGGAAACATGGATCGCTCAGTCTTGCTTCTAAAGATCTACTTTCCTCTAGAGTTTAGAGTTGCACCTAATTTGAAAATCAACCCCAAAAGACTTTGATTAGAAGGTTCAGGAGCAGGTATGTTGATCTTTAGGAACAGGATTGAGCCCCACTGTCATACAACAGTTTTTCTGTTTATCTATTTGCCCTATATACACAATATAGCCACTGTCTTATCTCATACAGTATTGACTATCAGCGCCAAGTGCCTTGTGTTAATTTATTATGTTTTAAGTGGGTTTTCTCTGGATTTGGGTGAAATGTGTATTTCAATGGATTCGGTCTCAGGCAAAGCCAAGCAAGAAATCTAATTGTACCTTTAAAAGGTTGTTACTTTTTTTGCCAAGCAGTAGAGCAGATCTGGTTTAGTTGTTTTTCCAAGATCTCTACAAAAGCCAATGTTTGAACCATATCGTGCCATATTTTATTTTGTATTCTCTGGAGGGTTTTTGTGTTGACCTTTATTAATTATTTTTCAACAGACCAGTGTCCTTTAATAAAGACCTTTATAAAGTCCTTTAAAAACACAGTTTGGTAAGTAGGTGTTCTAACATGTGCTGATACCTCTTTTTAGTGAAGATTAGAATAGCTTGTTCTGGCACTACTGACTGTCTCATTGTCAAAATCATTACGGTGCAATGAAACATTCACTCCCTAAAAACTCCCACAATGCACAGTAAAAACACTAACCTTGTACTGAAAATCTTTTCTGTCTCTTTCAAGCCAAAAAATGGAGGTTGACTGCATATAGCACTGTACTTTTTGACAGTAAGTGAAACATCAGAATGATTTTAGTTCTAATACGTTACAGTTGTTGAAATACCAATGACATTTTAATGCATACAATTGAGTCGTCAGTATCCCAATGCATACAGGCTCTAGCCCTTTTCCAGTGCAAATTCATGCTCACAATATCCTGATTCAGGACACAGGGAACAAAGTTGTGTAATGAGATGCAGCACCTGACTCTGTTTTATATATAGCTATAAAATACATATATAGCATTTCAGTTATGTGAAAACAGGGCATGTGATGTCATGGAAACAGTGATTCTGTCAGTTTGTTCATTCTTGT
Organism: Tor tambroides; assembly: GCA_021397915.2. Lineage (NCBI taxonomy): Eukaryota > Metazoa > Chordata > Actinopteri > Cypriniformes > Cyprinidae > Tor > Tor tambroides. The sequence continues at coordinate 7,601 of JAFVLL020001750.1, forward strand.
CCTTTAGAGAGCACGACCTGCGTTTTACTGCAGCTGAACACATCTCCCAGGCAACATTTTAGAGTCACTTTCATGCATTTTATTAGTTCAGCACAGCAGGTGGGTGAACTACGGCTACCTTGAGGCTGTTCTTTCAAAGTGAGGGGGAAAACCTTTCCTTGCTTGTCTCTTAAAGGTATGGAGAACATTTATGTCAGTTTTATTACCTACCCTCCAGAACCCAGTCCCTACTACTTGTTGACATTTCTCTGCTATTAGCAGAGGCGGAGTGTAGCATCTTTGCTAAGGTCAGTGATTCATGTACATATGGCAGAACTGTTTCATGCAGTGATTAGATTAAAGCTAGCTTCATCCTCTAAACTGAATTAGCAGTGCTCTGCTTCACCTATGGAGGATTGCTGAGTCAGATCACAATGAACAAACACACACACACTCATCTGGACCTTGTGTGTCTTTCCAAATCCAGACGACACAGCTGTGAGTAAGCCAATGTCAGAGTCATATTATGAAACTGCACAGTTGGGTCAGAATCATAACATGGAAACACACAAGATGCTTTGGCTCAACAAACAATTAATTTGAAGATATTCAATGCATGTTTAAGACTGATTCCTCTTGACCAAGCAGATCTATAATACCTAGAGAAAGCTATCCATGAGAGCGCGCACACTCTCATTGCTTTTTCCAGAGACAAATCAGTGGTAAAACACTATAATATAATGATATGTAACATTTTGATATGGTGCTTGTGACAGAAATGCTGGTCTAGCTCTTAGCAGGTCTGCCTCCCATGACAGAAACGTTGATTCAAATCCTGCTTGTCAATCAAAGGGGTTACATTAGGGGCTTTCTCACCATGTAGTTCTAGGAACTAGCCAGCAGGGTCGTTCCAAGAGAACCACAGGCCATTTTCCTGGTTGCATTCACACCGGCAGCAGGAACTCTAAAGCGGCTGACAGCGACGTCTTTATGTGCGGCATTTACAAACGTCAACAACCGGTGCATGGAGGATGCTGTGATCGGACCTGTTTTTATTGCGTGTCGTGGGTTTCGTGATAACGGAGATGGAATGTAAATGCACAATTTACGCAATTGAAAGAGCATGAAAATTTGAGTAAATCTCCTATGACAGCTTGCAGTGTTATCGTTGAGGCTGAAAAATGAACAACACCATTGTCGCTGCTTTCCATTTTTGTGGAGAAAATATTTTTATGTGGCTTTTTAAAAATGGTGGGTAGCCGGTGTTTCGTATGCGTTTGGCCAATCAGTGTACCCTTACATCACTGATAGTTCCTGTAGAACTGTTTTATGCCGCGTTCCAGGCAAGGTCGGAAGTGGGAACATCCGAGCTGAAATGTCCCACTTCAAACTTAAGTGAATTCCAGTCAATCACACATCACGTTAACATGTTGACCTCATGATGTCGCCATCACACAACGGTTTTGTGTCAATTATGGTAAAAACAGAAAAAAATTAACATAAAATGCTGCCGCTCGTTTTGAAAACAGCTGACGAAAAGCAAAAATTAATGTATCATTTTATAAACAATGTGTAAATTTTTTAAGTTTGACACAAGGTAGCTCCACACTGTGCTCATTGGAAACGAAACGAAAGTAAATTACGCGTCTTGCTGAATCCTACTCTGAAGTAGCAGCTAATTTGGAGTTTACTCCCAAATGGAGTTTCTAGAACTAAAACCGTTCTTAGTTCCTGTGGTATGAACACACCAAAAAGCGGGAACTTCCGCCAATAGTTCTAGGAACTATGAAAAGGTTCCCCAGGTGCGAAAGCCCCTATTGACATCAAGAAAATTAGCACACAATAACATTCTGCTTATTATAAGTTCACTGTAGTTATGCCATTTGTGGCTTAAAATGTTTAAGTCAAGTTTTTCTGATCAACTGTCATCGTTTTTATTGTTCATCTGCTGGGAAAAAAAAAAAATTGTTTACCCATAGCGTGATCCCCTCTAGTATATATATGGTCTCAAGGCTCATAGATATGGACTGATTTCAATTGTGATTTCAAATTATTTATCTGAACAGCTGCAGCTGAATAGCTTGAATTAGAAGCGTTGATGTAGCCAAATAACCTTGGAAGGGTAATTAGCTCACCTGTCATGAGCAAAGCCAGGCAGAGAGACAGAGCGATGGCAGATAGAAACTCACCCAGTGGACTGTGTCTAAAATAGACTCTCCCCACAGATGCTTTGGATTGAATATAGTCATTTAATTCAATGCCAACAGGAGTTTCAGACTGCAAATGAGAGAGACTCTTTATTGAATCACCTGGTAGCATGCTTTTATTGAAGTTAAATGGCAATAATGTGCATCTTATAATCTTTTTGCAGTGTGGACTTTAGACAAGGATAAATTTGTGTTTACAAGATAGCAGACTGTGAAAATGAATGCTTGAAGGAAGTTGCTGGGTTTGCCAAAGTATACAAGGTTTGTGTCATTTAAAATGTTTTTATGTTTAAAGTATATACTGGTTCTTAGTAATATCTGTGATACAGTCAGTACTTATTAGTCAACTATTTTTTCATTGTATGATTTGTAGGAAAAAAAAACATTTTCCACTTGTACATTTCTTGCTGCTCTGTAATTGTTTCAGATTTACTTACAAATAAACTGTACTGAAGAGAGAAAATGAACTATGGTTGGCTGCTGTACAGACAATCAGATGGTTTCTTCCAGGCTAGGCTGACAAATCTTGATCGAAACAATCCGTGAAGTGGACCAGACATAATGCAAATAGTCAAAACTATCATCCCTACTAAGAAAGACTTTGAGGACTGTTTCATTTTAATGCATGTGCCTTTTTTTAACCAAGAAACTCCTCTTTCTCTTTCTCTTTTTCTTAGCTGTTGGGCAATTGGGCAGTGGAACGGAATAGCCTAATTTAGAGGCAGCTGACAGTGACTATGCCTGAATTTAGTGTGTGTGTTGGTGTGTGATTTTGAAACTACATATACATGCACACTGATACACGCTGTTCCCTTCAGAATAGTTCATCCTCTGTGTGATGCATTAAGGTGCTAGTCCTGAATCTACTGCTAGTGAGCTTAATGATGACTGACCTGGGCACTGGAGGTGAAGGCTGTCCCACACAATATAACATTATTAGCAGGGTATATAATCTACACAAAGCAGAAGTGCTCCCCCTGTTGGGAAGGGTTAATGACTAGTGCTAGTTGATGTCAGTATAGACCTTAATCAGGGTAGCATGATATTTAGTTTTTGACAGGAATGAAATCAAGGTTGTGAGGGATAGAAGTACCGTGTGTTCAACGGGCTGAGTTTTAAGCTGACGAACGTCTTCCTAAAGAAACTTTCAGCAGACAAAAATTTAAAAAATGTAAAAATAGTTTTGAAAGTTGTGAAAATGACACAATAGGACCTTTGTATAGTGCGTGCCTTTGTAAACACTTTTAGTCTGTTCCTCACAGCTTCATTTTCATCTGCGTTAAATTCAGTATGATGTCTAACCTGAGTAAGATCTATTATATAAAATAATGACAGCCATTTTGTTCCCATTTAGAGGGTAAAGTGGCAGCATATTAAGAAAAACCTATGCTGGAATTGTCCAAAATCACTCATACTAATGTCTTACATTTTATAATCATTTTAAATAATGTCAACAAATAGTATTGTATTATACTAGATGCAGGTGTTCCTGTGGCTCAGTGGTAGAGCATTGCGGTAGCAGCACAAAAGGTCGTGGGTTCAATTCCCAGGGAACACACATACTGATAAAAAAAAAAAATGTATAGCCTGAATCCACTCTAAGTTGCTTTGGATAAAAGCGTCCGCTAAATGCGTAAATGTAAATTCAGATACAAGAAACTCTAAGAGCAAGATTTACTAAACAGGGCAAATTAGCATTAGAGCGCAATTCAATAAAAGTGCCGATGGAAAATTCTGCATGTGATTTACTGACAATGTGCACATTAAAGTACACAGACGCAACCAGATCATTTCCATAATGACCAGCCCAATCTACCAAGAGCAGCACAAATTACCTGCTTTAAGACATGCTTTTTTTGGGGGTGTTAAATAGTGGCACAAATAGCAGTAATTTGACGTGCGCAAATGTTAGTAAATCATGTTGCGTGATTCATTTTAAAATTTGCATCTGAAAGGGAAACTCTTATTAATGCATATTCAATAAGGTGAGACGCAAAAATAACTGTCCACGCCATTTCAGCGCTAATTCTTCACTACGCATCTTTAGTAAATTAAATAAATATGATTTAGTTCAGATCGTATATTTGGACTCATTCATGGATCACAAGCAGAATGAATTTCAGCACGGTTGTATAAATGATTTACCCAGAAGTTTGCGTAAATCTATGGTTGATTCAAAACATGCATATGAACTTCAGGTCTCCAGGTATCTGAATTGTCCTCACAAGACAGATGGTGAGATCGCACCCTTGTCTCTGCTTTATAAGTGGAATCGATTGAGATGAATTTCACGTGCTCTGTGAGTCTTGTGTGGTCATAAGAGGGAACATAAAAGGCCTGGTGCTTTAAAAAGCCTCTCTCTCCCTCTCTCTTTCATTAAGTTATCTCTTTGACAGTGTTAAAAATATCAGTAGAACTAGTCTTTGATGAGCTTTAGTTAAATAGCCCATTTTAGAAACTCCATTTAGATTAAGCACCCATGAATTTAAAAGACAAATCTTATTTTACATCATAAAATGAGATGAAAGTAAATTCTTTATCATTGAATGAAGCTCTGTCCAAGATTCAGGTGAAAATAACAGCCTAGTGTCTAGTGAAGATCAGTTACATCTCTGTAAAGCTGTGAAATACAATTTAAGTTTCCTCAAGTGTTTTCTTGGCCTTGGAAATTGGGCAGCCTGCATAGAACAGTCACGAATCAATTTTATTCATTGAAATTGTGCAGGTTTTGTACATGCCTATTCATTCAGTTAAATTGAGTATTGGATATCGCACTTTGAAATTTGTCAACATTTTCTCCTCTCTTTTTCACAGATATTTTCAGATTGAATAGTAGAATATAGGAAAAAAATTAAGTGGTGCTTGTCTGTGGAAAACTCGACAACATGATGTTAAGGTGTCAGGTAGCTGCTAAGTGTTTGCTAAGGTACTCAGAATGTTTCATAGCATGTTTCTATGCGGTTGCTAGGGTGTTTTGGGTGGTTGCTAGGTGCTTACATCCTGGACAAAGTCAAAATAGTGCACTTCTGGTCTCTAGATGTCTCCTTTGTTTTAAGTTTGGAGTCTTACACATAACGTGGGATAATATATATATATATATATATATATATATATATATATATAGTGGCCACCAATTAAGAATTAATTCCCACAACATGTTTATTTGTGGCCTCAATTTTCCCTTGTTGTAAATTGTGGCCACGATTTACTAATTTGTTCACTAGTTTTATTTAAACTGTGGCCACAATTCACTAATTCATCCTCTAGTTTTATTTAAATTGTGGCCATGATTTACTAATTCATTCAATTTTAGCTGTAAATGATGGGCATGTTTTACTGATTCATTCACTTGTTGCTGTAAATCGTGTCCATGATTTACTAATTTGCTCCCTAGTTTTAAATCATGGCCACGATTTACTAATTCGCTCAATTTTAGCTGTTAATCATGTCCACGATTTGCTAATTTGTTCATTAGTTTTATTTAAATTGTGGCTACAATTTACTAATTCATTCACATGTTGCTGTAATTCATCGCCATGATTTACTAATTCGTTCAATTTTAGCTGTAAACTGTGGCCACGATTTGCTAATTTGTTCATTAGTTTTATTTAAATTGTGACTACAATTTATTCATTCATTCACTTGTTGCTGTAATTCATGGCCACAATTTACTAATTCATTCTCTAGTTTTATTTAAATTGTGGCCACAATTTACAGATTCATTCACTTGTTGTTGTAAATTCGTATCCATGATTTACTAATTTGTTCCCTAGTTTTAGATCACGGCCACGATTTACTAATTAGTTCAATTTTAGCTGTAAATCGTGGCCACGATTTGCTAATTTGTTCATTAGTTTTATTTAAATTGTAGCTACAATTTACTAATTCATTCACTTGTTGCTGTAATTCGTGGCCATGATTTTCTAATTTGTTCAATTTTAGCTGTAAATTGTGGCCACGATTTGCTAATTTGTTCACTAGTTTTATTTAAATTGTGACTACAATTTATTCATTAATTCACTTGTTGCTGTAATTCATGGCCACGATTTACTAATTCATTGTCTAGTTTTATTTAAATTGTGGCCACAATTTACAGATTCATTCACTTGTTGCTGTAATTCGTGGCCACAATTTACTAATTCATTCACTCATTTCTGTAAATTGTGGCCATGATTTACTAATTCGATCCCTAGTTTTATTTATATCATGGCCACGATTTACTAATTCGTTCAATTTTAACTGTAAATCATGGCCATGATTTACTGATTCGTCCCCTAGTTTTATTTAAATTGTGGCCGTGATTTACTCATTTGGTCCTTAGTTTTAAATCATGACCATGATTTAGTAATTTGTTCAATTTTAGCTGTAAATCGTGGCCATGATTTACTGATTCGTCCCCTAGTTTCATTTAAATTGTCACCACGATTTACTAATTTGTTCAATTTTATCTGTAAATCTTGGCCATGATTTACTGATTCATTTACTCGTTTCTGTAAATCGTGGCTACAATTTACTAATTTGTTCAATTTTAGCTGTAAATCATGGCCGTAATTTACTAATTCATTCACTTGTTGCTGTAAATCATGGCCGCGATTTACTAATTCAGTCCTTAGTTTTATTTAAATTGTGGCCACAATTTACTAATTCATTCTCGAGTTAGTTAAATCAAAATAAGTTAACAAATTAGTACAACGTGGCCACGATTTACTAAATTAAGGCAACAAATTAGTAAATCATGGCCACAAATTAATAAAGTCATGGAAACAAGTTCTTAAAATGTGGCCACGATATATGTTTTTTCCCCTGTGTCCTGTGTGGGGCTCCATATCAAAAAGTTCAAAATGAGTTATGTGCTAAAGTTTAATACTTCAGCAAATCAGAAATTGAGTGAGTACAGAATGAGATCTGATGCAAAAATATCAGCTATTTTTCTTTCACATTCATTAATATACTGGGTCTAGTCCAGGACAGCCTCAAGCAATGGACCTGATTTAATATACTGAGTGAACTATCCAAAATTCTCATCAAATGCCCCTTCAAGGTGTGTGTTCAACTGTAACAGAAGCAAATAATCAATCCTGACTTCCCTTATCAACAAAATGACTAGATGTTCAGAGCATACAGATTGTGTGTTTATGACTTGGCATAATTTGAAGACAAAAATGCTGCAAAAATAACCCCAAAGTGAGCTCAAACCATCTTTTGACATGTTCAAAAAGCAAAAGTGGCTCATAAATAAAGTAAATAATGCTGTTATGGCCACATTTAGTAAACATGTATGTAGACCAGTCCCAACAAGTATAATATTTGCTTGTTTCCCCGTATTAGCATCACAGGTATGTGTTCCAAAGCATTACTATTCGACGGCTGAGTGACTTGAGCTTAGTGCTCTAACTGAGAAAGCAGTAAATGCTGTAATTACATTTAGAGTGACTGCTCACTGCTTTCTGGACAAGCAGTTCTCCGCATTAACATTTCCCAGACGCCTTTGGATAAACAATCCTGTCATTTCAATTTGCATTTTACTAAAATTAACATTACCCTTATGAATGCTGGTGTTTAGATATTAATCTACCGTTATCCGGCTTAATTCCATCTAATCAATAATGCTGAGCCCTCAATGTTGAGGGTGCATAAAACAGATTTGTTTTGGCATTAGCTTTAAAAAACTGAGATAAGCTACACAAAAACACCCCGATCATTATGAATGTCAGGAATTAGGCTTGCAGGACACATATGTCTGAGGTTTTACCTGCCCAAAAGGGTATTTGGACACACCTAAAATGAACTTTTAATGTTTAACAGTTACATTTAACAAACTGTTTGACAACCAGAAAGTTTTCAAATACTTATTCAATTTTTTTATTCTGTTCTATTTTTATGTTATCCTATTCTATTTTTTTTTCAAACACTTACTCTATTTTTTTTTTTATTTTAAACAGCATATTTGTTGTTATAGTCCTCTTATTATTTTTAATTAAATTAATTTAAAAAATAATTTGAAAAGTGTGGTCTGTCTTTATTTAAAATATGATAGTTTGGGGCCTGCCATTTTTTCATGTTTTTATAAGAAGTCCCTTAAGCTAAATTTAAGGCTAAAAATTTAAAAAGGCTAAATTTACTTGACTAAAAATACAGTAAAAACAGTATATTGTAAAATATTATTACAATTTAAAATACCTATTTTCTATTTTAATATATTTTAATATGTAATTTATTTCTGTGATGCAAAAGCTGAATTTTCAGCATCATTACTCCAGTCTTCAGTGGCACATGATCCTTCAGAAATCATTCTAATATGAAACACTTCTTATTATTATCAATGTTGAAAACAGTTGTACTGCTTAATATTTTTGTGGAAACTGTGATACATTTTTTGGTTCATTGGTTAATTTCTTTGAACAGAAAGTTCATAAGAACCATGTTTATTTGAAATAGTTTTTAAAAACTTTTACTGTCACTTCTGCAGAATAAAAGTATTCATTTATTTTAATAAATAAATAAATAAAAGAAATACCTGTATTACATTCATCCCTTGCAGGTAAGACAATGCACCACAGCAACTGACTGAAATAAAAAAATAATAATTTAAATAAAAATCATTGAATATGGTTGACAAGAGAAATGTAGTTCATAAATCTAATTACAGTATATTTCATTTAATACTGAAAAGTATCAATGCAAATATATCTATTTAGTTAAAACTATTTCACACTATTTGTATATGCTGTATTGTTTATGATTATTATGGCATCATATTAGCTTAGTAACATGTGCTAATGCAGATTCAGTCACATTGTTTAAATTATTATCAGGTTCCATTTCAGCTGTAATGAAGTCTATGTAAGTTCAGCAGTTCTCTAAGTTTTGAAATAGCACTAACATCTCTTTTTATCAATACAGTATAGGAACATTTACCACTGTAAGTTCCCGTCCTTGCCATTGGCCCTCAAAAGATTTAATAAGACACAGTCACCTAGACCTGCAAGCCAAGCATCGCACCAATTTCAGCCTGGCTAGCAAGTGTGCAAGACGTCGTCTTGTGTAAGTTACATTATGGTCCGAGGCAATCCCACATAGTTACTTTCTGTCTGACCTGGTAATGATATTTATGCCCTGCTTGAAATTGCTTTTCATTTCTCCTTTGGTGGGACTCGAAAATGAGCCGTCCGACTGGGATCCCGGGTTTACGCAGGGCTGCGAAAAGGCCCGAAGCCGTGGCCATCAAGTATGCTGGGGTGATATTATAGAATTGATTTATGTGTTCAGAAATGTTGCACTCCTCCTAATAGAGGTTCATGACAGCATGATGGACGGCTCTCTGAATAGACTGCATTGGTGCATTTATCCCCGTTAAAAGCACAAAATTTATAGTAGCTCTGTCATGATAAATTAAACACACGCACGAAATCCGCATCCAAGGCTTTTCACTCTAATCAACAGCTTTGTAACACTGCCAGATATGTCACAGCACCGTGAAGCCCTCTCTTCATTTATTGGAGGAATAATGAACACTTTCATGCTTTCTATTCCGCGACGTGATGGTTTATTTGCGGCTGTTAACAGATAAAGTACTTCATCGCATAGAAGAGATCCTGACTGCTCTTTGCAGTGAGAGCAATATGACATTTGAATATGAGTGAGAGGACTTAATATCTGTTATTTCGCCTGTTTCACATTTGATTCAGTTGCTTAGTCTAAACTCAAGTTCAATTCCATCCTCCTCCCCCTGCTGGTCTCTATTCATCTTGTAATTTTGGTTAGAACCACTACTACTTTACCACTGAAACTAGGGTGAGAAGCGACTAAGGACTAGGGCTAGTATTGATAGACATTTCCCGATTCAGTTTGATCATGATTCAATTTGATTCTATTCTGATTCATTTGGATATAGTTTATTTACAGTGTCCTTTTTGCTTACATGAAAGGTGCTACTGATAATTATACATTATATATAATTTAGTGGTGTCAAACGATTAATCGCGATTAATTGCATCCAAAATAAAAGTTTTTGTTTACATAATATATGGTTGTGTACTGTGTATGTTTATTATGTATATATAAATACACACATACAGTATATATTTTGAAAATATTTACATGTATATACATTTATATATTTATATTCTTATATTTTATATTCTATATAAATATGTTTAATATATAAACATACATTTTTCTTAAATATATATATATGCATGTGTTTGTATTTATATATACATAATAAATATACACAGTATAAACACATATATTATGTAAAGAAAAACTTTTATTTTGGATGCGATTAATCGTTTGACACCACTAATATAATTATACAAAAGTATTATTAAAAAATTTTAAAAAAGAAAAAACATGACCCAAACTAAGCAGTTGGCATAATAGATTTAAAAATCAACCAAAACCTAAAGTTTAAGTTTTAAATTGTCTTTGTAAAACCTATTATAACAATGTGTAAAATTACTATAAAATCCCTCATGAATGAGTACATAAAATCAGAATTAAAGTGAGGAATTGAGTTCTTTTATCAGACTGATTCAAATGCATTTGTGATGATTTATTAAAGCGTCAGGATTTATATGAGTCATTTGTTTGTGAATCTTACAACACTAGTTGTGCTGTATCGTTGTGATTCACTAAAAAGAAATAAGTTGTTTGTTTTTAAATCAAACAAGACTGGTTGCAATGTATGGTGTTGATTCACTAAAACAAATCAGTTCATAAGAGTTATTTGTTTGTGAATCATACAAAACTGACTTTGCTGTATGGTTCTGATTCACTGAAAAGAAGTATTTCATAAAAGTAATTTGTTAACGAATCATACCACACTGGTTTTACTGTATGGTTTTGATTCACTAAAACAAACCAGTTCATAAGAGTAATTTGTTTATGAATCGTACAAAACTGGTTGCGATGTATGGTTTTGATTCACTAAAAAGAAAGGCTTATAAGAATCATTTGTTTGTGAATTAGACTATCACTGGTTGTGCTGTATGGTTTTGATTCACCAAAAAGGACTGGTTTATAAGAGTCATTTGTTAGTGAATCATACTTCTCTGGTTGTGCTGTATGGTTTTGATTCATTAAAAAGAAGCACTTAGAAAAAGTAATTTGTTCATGCATCATACTATACTGGGTGCGCTGTATTGTTTTGATTCACTAACAAGAACTGGTTCATAAGAGTCATTTGTTTATGAATCTTACAAAACTGGTTGCGATGTATGGTTTTGATTCACTAAAAAGAAGTATTTCATAAAAGCCATTTGTTAATGAATCAAACCACACTGGCTGTGTTGTATGGTTTTGATTTAGCAAAAAGAACAGTTCAAAAGAATCATTTCTTTGTGAATTGGACTACACAGGTAATACACAAGTAGTACACAGAAAGACATATTTCCTTGCCATTCATTCACAGTAAATGCCAATTTTACCTCAATTTAGACTGCAAACTTAGGAAAAATATGTGCACCCCAAGTTTTTTACTTTATCTCAATGGGTGGCAGTAAATGATGCTAAATACTTTTACACAATATTTACACTACCCACTCTTTCTCCTTTATATGGATGTGGGCGGCAATCTATTTTTTCCAAATGAGGACAATTGTCATAATTGGGAATTGAAGTTTGGTATCCTCACAGTTGTAATCCATGATTCTAAGTGTGTGATCCAATCAGCTGTAGCGATTCACTGCAGCCCCATTCATGTGATTGGAGGAGCCCTTAGCATTTCAGAGACTGATTGACCCTCATGAGTTCTCCGCAAAGTCGTCTAAAACTCATTCACCTGCTAAATGGCACAAATCTGCTCTAATCACGTAAAGTTATGGAGAGGGCTTTTTTTGTGATTTTTCAAGTGCCAGGATTTGATTCAGCCATCAAGGACTAATGTGTCTTGAGCCCTGACTCTGCATTTATAAAGCAGAAAGACAGAGCTGTGGAAGCATACATAAGGACTTTGCAGGAAAAACGGAATTGCTTTAATTAAAAAAGGCTACTAGCACGTACCAGCTGTTCGTGTTGTGCCGCTAAATCTAATGAGCTTTTTCCACTGCTGCCAGGCAACTTGACTGAGACGCTCTCATACTTGAAGCTCCTTTCACAGCTCCTCTTTAGTTCCACATATAATTTTCGCAGAGCAAATTGTGTTGAACAAAATAGGAGGCTTATGCTGTTTAATATTTCTGTGATATGACATTGGACGGTGTTGTGCCCTATACATGCAGAAATCTGATGCCAATGCCGCAGAGCCTGATTAGATTTCTTTCCATGCAGGACTAAATTTATAAGTTGTATCAGACAGTCTGTGAGTAGCATTTAAATAAATTGGGAGTTTGGAAAGTAAAAAAATGTTATTTTGGCATTTATTAATAAAATCGTTGTCTTGAGCAGACATTAATGCATTAATGTAGTTAATTGCAGTTTAATATAAACATGGTGCTGAATGGCAGAAATACAGCCAATAAATAAATATGCCATGCCTCCTTATTTTATTTTATTTTATTTTATGAATGGAGGGATGGATGGATGGATGGAGATAATATGTCCGTTTCAGCCATTTTAACTGTCCAACAAATTTAATTTAAACAAATTAACTAAGTAATGTACAAATTCGGAATAAATGTGATTTATTTAATTAATTCAAATTAATTAAAATAGTTTTTAGAACTTAGGAGTTTTAAAAACATTAGTTTTAATTAGTTTTAGACAGAGTTTGTTAAATTGCAAAGCAACTATATTTGCTTTGGCATTATCTGAAGTAATTTTATACTTCTAGCTAAGTTTATATTTGAAATAAATGTTATTTAAATAATGCATTAATGTAGTTAATTGCAGTTTAATATAAACATGGTGTTGAATGACAGAAATACAGCCAATAAATAAATAAGACGATAAGTATGCCATACCTCTAATTAATTTTTTTATTTTATTTTATTATTATTATTTTACTTTTATGCAGAGTTGTGGACTTGAGTCGCATTTGAGATTTGACTCGGACTCGAGTCCCAAATTTGAGGACTTGTGATCTGACTCGACATAATCAAAGAAGACTTGCGACTCGACTTAGACTATTAAATATTTTAAATTTACTGTAGTAATTAATACAGAGACAGTCGTTTGGGCAAATAGCACTAATGACTTGAAGCTTAAAGTTGAGGACTTGCAACTTGACTTGGACTTGCCCGACTTGACTCGGGACTTGACTTGGGACTTGTCTGTCTTGACTCGGGACTTGAATGCAAAGACTCGAGACTTACTTGTGACTTGCAAAACAATGACTTGGTCCCACCTCTGCTTTTATGGATGGATATAATATGTCTTTTTAATACATTCAGCCATTTCAATTGTCCAACTAATTTAATTTTAATTTAAACAAATTAACTGAGTAATGTACATATTACAAATTCAAAATAAATGTGAATTATTTAATTAATTCTAATTAATTAAAATATTTTTTGGATTTTAGAAAACAGATTTTTAAAACACTAGTTTTAATACGTTTTAAATAACAGTTTGTTTAATAGCAAAGCAACACCATTTACTTTGGCATTATTTTAGTAATTTTATACTTCTAGCAAAGATATATTTGAAATAAATGTTATTTACATAAAAATATTTTATAACAATTACTTTCACTTATATATTACTTAAAATGAGCATTACATAGTTGAGACGAATTGCTATTTTATTTGTCATAGTCATTTGTCATCTCACAAGTGTTTATTTCCCACAATTGCAACTTTTTACATGCAAAATGCACAATGTGACTTTATGGCCTTTTTTTTTTTTTTTTGACTCCAATGCTTGCATAAACTCTTGGTGCTATGATGAGTCTGGACATCTTCTCTTATGTAAATATACATTTACATTTATGTACTTTTATCCAAAGCTATACTTGCAAAAGAGGAGCAAAAGCAATTCTTCAAAAAGCCAACAGTATTCGTAAAGCACAATGGCAGGTTTATTAGAAAACTAGCTTAGGAAACAAGCTAGAGAGATGAAGATGTTCTCTACATAGACATTTTACACAGCTAAATGTAAGCTACAGTAATGAAATGACTAATGCAGTCCATTTCCTGTTAGACTGAGTTTTTGGTGAGTATTGAACACTCAGTTATGACCATGAAGCGTAGGACACGGGCGACTCTGGAGCGCCAGCGCTCTTGACCTTCACTGCGGTTCTACAGCAGCACCCAAATGGCCCCATTGGGTGTCATTTCTAATAACCACCCTCTCCCCCCACTTCAGCCCACTCTCGTCCTGATACCACAGCTCAATGGACTCATCGAGTCAATTACACCGAGCACAGTCGCAGTTGGAGTGCTTTGTGATACCGCTAAGTGAGCGCGGCTCTGTGGCCTGAAACATTTCCTGGGACGGCCAATCATCTGTTGCCACTCTCATTGGAACCACTCAGCCAGCCCATTATAACTGCCCCGTATATAACAGCGTTGCAGTGCGAGGCGGTCCTATGGAGCAGATGCTGGCTCAGTGATGTTCTGGCTGAGGGCCAGAGCCCTGTGAGATACCGCAAAACTAGTTAAGATGACTTAATCAATTTGCTGAGCGACCTTTAACCAAGATTGTTATCTCATGTTTTTCAGGCCCGGGGATCGTCCGTCGCACTGAAATTATTCATTAGACGATCGAGCGCGAGCTCCAAGGTTAAGTTGGAGTGCGTTGACGGGGCCCCGCGTGCACACAGGGTCATCCGGGAACACGCAATCACGTAGCAAACGTGGAGAACTGCAAGCCAAGGCGATCGATGGGTTTCGCTCACTTCGATGGATGAGATTGAAACTCAGTTTTAATACGCTGACTGCTGTTTTTTATTAGATGAGATGGTATTGATGATGAAATCAACAGCTTTCTGCATCGATACACACATGGAATATTGGTAATGGTTTGAATAAAACCAAATGTCAGACATTTTTCCTTTTGTATGCATAAAATGTATAAGAATAAAAATGCATTTATTTATTAAAATAATTGATTTATTTTTCTTTTGTTTGTTTTATTCTTTTACTTTATTTTTATATTTTTATATTAGTTTTATATTTTATTGTTCTATTTTTTCTTCTTTGTTTAAAAAATCACTTATGTATTCTTTATGTATTTACATTATCTATTCAAGCTTTATGTGAAGTGTTTTTATTGTTATTTTTGTAAACTGCTGATGAAATAAATAAACAACGTATCTAAAATTAATATATAAAATATTCTATTATTAATAATATAATAATAATATTAAAATATGCATGTATTTACAGTATCTATTCAGGCTTTATGTGATGTGTTTTATTGTTATTTTTCTGACATGCTGATGAAATAAATAAAATTTAATATTATTATTATTAATAATATAATAATATTAAAATAATATATAATAAAATAAATAATGAATAAATAAATATAAATGGGATTTGTAAGAGTAAAAACATTGACAGAAGACATTGACAGAAAAAAAATACAAAAAATTGACAAAAATTGACTATGACATTAATGCATTAATAGTTATTTGGAAGTTCAACCAAATCCATGATTTGGGGGTGGGGCTACTTGTTTGTCCAAAACATTTTAGCCAATGATTAAAAATACTTACATTTGCCGACTTACGTCTTCAGAATTTCGCATGTAAACATTCCTTTTTATTTTATTATTTTATATTTTTATTATATATTACATTTTTATATTTATATTTTATATTTCTTTTTGTTTATTACTTTATTTTTTATTTTTACTTTTACTTTTATTACTTTATATATATATATATATATATATATTAAAAACTATATAAAATTAATATATTTAAAAAATGTATTATTATTAATATAATACTAATAATATAATATGAATAAAATACATAATGAATAAATGTAATAAAAAAGTATTTTTTCTCATAAAAAGCTTTCAATTGAGTAAATTAATATTACTTTTAACAAATATGTTTAAAACTAAATTTTTATGTTTTTTAGACACAGATGATCATACTAGGGTGCTTGTCAGGATTTTGGTATGCGGTTGCTAGGGTATTCTGGGTGGTTGCTAGGATGTTCTCAGTGGTTACTAGTTGGTTGTTTAAAATGTGACAGAAAAAACAACATATTAATGAACTGGGATTTGAAAAATTTACATTGACAAAAATAAAATAAAATCTAACATAATTGACAAAAATTGACAATGACATTAATAAATCAGTGTAGTTATTTGGAAGTTCAACCAAAACCATGATTTGGGGGTGGGGCTACTTGTCTGTCCAAAACATTTTAGTCAACGATTAAAAATACTTATATTTGCCTGAAGCCTTCAGAGTATTGCATGTAAACAGTCCAGAAAGATTCATAAGAGAGCCTCAGACGTGGCTCATGAACATGTTTTTAGCCCGTAAACAACAATGTGAAACTCCATTAGGAACATCATCGCTCTGCCGACTGCGTGTTTTCGCGTGCGCCTCAGGAAGATGAATGATCAGCTCTGTATTCAGTTTGCTGATTCAGTCCACCCACTCCACCTCTTAAAACCATTTGCTTCTCTTATTTTCCCTTCCCCTGTGACAATCATTGTCTCATTCATTCATTCCCATTCTGAATCTCTCTGATTTCAAAGCCATGACCTGTGTGTTCACATAAGGCTTCAGCGACCTCGTAGAGCATTTAAAGAGCAGCAAGCTTTAAGAAATGCCACTTTTGAGTGCCGTTTCATAGAGGATCTGGAGCGTTATGGTATTAAACCCTCCTGCAGGGCTGGTGCGCACAGGAAACGACCTGGATTTAGTAATACATTAACCCCTTAAAGCCCTCATAATGGTCCATCCGCTCATATCATCCCCGTTCTGTGAGTTATATCCACAGCTATGTCACATTATCCGGCTTTAAATGGCTTCTCGGGACTATCGATTTGCCTACTTGTCCATTTCCCCCCAACCTATTGTGTTTCAGATCATAGTATTTATTCGGGCTGTAGATAGATAACCGTTCCCAGAGTGTTAGCAAACAGTAATGTCCCCCTGTGGTTTACATCATCCTCTCCAACATCTTTGTCGTCCTGCGGGGTGGCGGATGAGTTACACCCTTGAACCGTCCTGCCGTCCGTGCTCATTTCATCTCTAAATTGCCTCCCAAAAGTCCTGCCATGCAATAACATTAAATCACTGAGTGAGAAAAAAATGATTTTGCAGTTTTTAAAGGGCAAGAGAGCTCGGCCAGTGAATTAAGGTGTGTGGGGTCGTCCCGAACCAAAAGGCCAATCAGAAGACATCAATAATGGGACATCTGAAGACTGGTTTGAGACCTAGAGGTCAAGGGTTAATAGATAAAGGAGCCCTGTGCAATGAAAGGAAGTAACTAGAATATTAGGTATTGCTGTGAATAGCGCTTTGCATTGACAGACTGCTGTAATAAAATCTCTGTTTGTTTAATGCATAAGGATCAAATGCATGGAAACTGTTTACTTCACCTTATGGAAATTTGAAAAAATGCTTAGGAGTATTTTTCATGGAGCACTATGTGAAAAGCGCTGATTTCGATATTGAGTGTGTGTTTATGTATTGGTGCATTTATTTCCCTGCATCAACCTTGAACAAAAAAACACATAATAATGTAAATATAAGCTGCCTATGTTAGCTGCCTATGTTGAAAACAAGGTCACTCGCTAGGGTTTGGAACACAGCCGTTGTGATAAATGCTATTCAACAGGTTAAAAATGGAAATATACAAACATTTTCAGGCCAGATTTGGTTAGCAGTGGTGTTAACGATGAATTTGTTACACATCCATTTAATTTAGGAATATTCTGGTGCTCATATATCAGTTGTGTAGATACAACATCTGGATGCTGTGACCGTACTTGGCAATGCGGAAGATGTTTCTCTTCAGCCTGATTTCCATAATGAGATTATGCGTTGTGATTTATGCCTGAGTCACAAGATATTGTCTATGGGGTATGATGTTCTGCTCAGGAGGGACGGCAGATAAATTAGATGCAAAATGTCGCTGAATTATTCTCAGCTGTCTGTATCCTGTTTGTCTGTGTTAGGTGAAAAGTCAGGGTATATTGGAATTATATTTTTGTGCAAGTTATTTATTTATTCATTTATAAATTATATTATATTATATTATATTATATTATATTTTGTAGTATCTTAATGAATACCATATTATATGCCTTTTTATTTATTTAATATTTTTTAATTATAATTTTTACATTATATTATATTATTTAAATATTGTGTTTTTTGTGCTACTTAAATGCAGTATACCATATTGTAGGCATTTATATTTTTGTGCTATTTATATTATATTATATTAGCCTGGAATATTGTGTTTTTGTGCTACCTTAATGCTGAATCCCATATTGTAGGCCTTTGTAGTTTTTTGTTCTTTATTTATTTATTTTTATTTAAATTATTTTTTTTATTTGTGTTTTTTGCACCAACTTAGTACAGAATACCATATTGTAAGCCGTTATATTTCTGTGCATTTCTATTTACATAATTATTTATTTCGCATAATTCATTTGTCCAGATTTATATTTTTGTGCTATTTATATTATATTACATTATATTATATTACAGGAATATTGTGTTTTTGTGCTACCTTAATGCTGAATACCATATTGTAGGCCTTTATAGTTTTGTTTATTTATTCATTTTTTTTTTTTTTTTGCACCACCTTGGATACCATAGTGCAGGATACCATATTGTAAGCCGTTATATTTTTGTGCATTTCTATTTACGTAATTATTTATTTCGCATTAGTCATTTGTCGAGAATGGGATCTGAGTTGGACCAGTGGAGGATTTTTCTGCCTGATCATGAGAGAGCTCAAATTAGACTCCCTGATGCTATTCCCAGAAGCTATTAGAGGATAATGAGCTTCTCGTCACTCACAAGAAAGGTCTTTTAATGAAGTAATATCATCAAAATATGCTGCTATCACACTCACAAATGCATGCAAACACATGGATGCATGGATATGGTGTAGTCTGTCACACATGTATGCATGCAAACTAAGAAATGAGAGGAAAAAAGGTAGATTAGCATTAGATTGGATGTTCTACATAGGTGAGGCTGATTTGATATGCATGGCCTGGCAGGATTCGACTGAAATGTGATTACCATTTTTATGTTTTTTGGTGCCAGCCTTTTGCATTATTTATTAGATTTTCATTTGTTGCTTGTCCATCAAGTTTGAAGAAATGCACGTTTGCCTGACACGGCCGTTGTCTTGCGCAGGTGTCTTTCTGGACTGTTTACATGCAGGTGGTCGTTGCACTGGTTTATATTACAAATATCACAGCTCACAATTTGCGTGGCATTTCCACAGATGGAATAATCAAGCTGAAAAGGCTGTTTGTGGAATGGTACATGGAAAGGAAGTGAGATGGGGAATAAGAGGGAGAAGGAAAGTGCAAGATACAGACATGTCGAGAGAGGAAGACATGTAGTAGCTGCAGTGAAGCGTACAGAGGGCTGCTAAGGACACGCTAAACGCCTGCAGCCCTTCAAACCAACCCTCACGTTTCAACACAACATTTCCGCTGAGAGAAAATAAAACAACCAACGCTTCGATTCTTAGAGGTGTTTATAAAGGCAATTGATTTTTTTTTTGATGTATTTACACCTTTGTGATGGCAATTTTTTTCTAAAAAATACTATGTGATCAGAGTATGAGAAATTTTCATTTCAATATGGCAATTAGAAGTAAGGAAGTCCTTTTGGAGATTATTTACTCTAAAACGTGCATTAGCAGTCTGTTTTGTGTGTGATTTGAGTTAAAGAATCTAAATTTTTAACAAATAAATCATTGCTAATTTGAAATATGTTTGAATATATGAAGTATAAACTAAATGAAATTTAATTTTAATTAAATTATGTTAATTAAATTAAATTAATTAAGTTATATCATTATAAAATATAAATCAATTCTAAAAAATATCAAATATAAACAACTATTATATAATTGAAGTTAAGTTTTTTATTTAATATTTATTTTAATATATTTAAAATGATATTTTAACATTTAAATTTATATAAAAACATTTTTTATAAATTATGTAATGATAAATGAATTTTGATAGTGAAAGTTTTCACTGTGACTTTTGATCAATTTAATGCATCATTGCTAAAAAAGGTTTAATTTCTTTAAAATAAATAAATAAATAACTTACAGACACCAAACATTTAGACAGTAGTGTGTAATTTATAATTCATTCTTTGAAGCATTTTATGGGTCAAAATAAAGAAAAGTCTCATCAGTAATTTTGAATATTTTTAAAATAAAAAGTGAATATTTCAGGCTGATTAAAATGGACAAAATGGACATATGATTTAAAAGAAAAAATATAAGAAAAAAAATTGCCTTCATATTTTGGATTTCAGTAACAGTTTTGTCTCTTTTCACTTTCAACCCTGCTTCACAAACACAAAAGCAACATCCACGCCTGATGGAAAAACTCAGCCGGTCAATAAATAACGCCAACGTATTTACTACAGCTGTAAAAGGCTGACGACGGGATACTTTTGAAGCCTTAGTGCATAATAAAACGGACGAGGGATGCATGAAATCATGACTGGCAGTAATTGCCGCTTTGTTTGAGCAATCGTGTTTTTTTTCGAGAGGTGTTGTAAAGAGGTTATCAGTGATATTAGAATATTTTAAAGGGTGACAGAATAGAAAATTGTGCAGTGAAAATGTTAATCCAGAACGCTGGTATCTTTGACCTTCCATCATCCCTAAAGCGCCCGAAGTTCTCTCTCAATCTCGGCTCATCCGGATCTTAAAATCATCCTCCGTCTCTGAGTTTTATACCTCTGCAAAAACACAGCGCGCATGTTAATGCGGCTTCCGTCTAGTCGCCGAGACGAAGCGTCGTCTCCGAAACGATGCCACTTTGGCCTTGACAGTCTCTTTGGAAATGAAAGACAACCTTCAAAGAAATCAATTAACGCAAAGCGTGGAATTGATTTTTATGGATTTTTGTAAGAGTTGTTGACTAAGATGTGCTCTCGGGTCGAGTTGCTTGCTGAGTTAATGTGACTAGTCTGGAATCCTCAGTCATTTGAGGGAACCAATCAGCTCGCGTTCTCCTTCAGAGCCCTGGCAACAACCCCCAGAGCACGGGCAAGTGTGCTTTAATCATCCTACTGAGCAGCCAATAGTGGGCACACACACAGGATCACAGGCACTCATACAAGCATTCATATAAACACACAGATCTCTTAGAAGCCAGCTGGGCGTCTGTGTTGAAGTTCCTGTCCTCTCGCCTTTCTCCCATAATTCCCTGTGCTATTTACTCATGATTGCTCTTATTTAACTGACCACGGATGAACTGAAATCTACTCCCACAGCCCCATAACCTACATTTAATTCAGCTAAACGGCTATTTATCTGCTGTAATAGGACAAACTGAATTATTTTCAGTCCTCTACATATTGTTGCTTGTCTTCCCACACAGATTTCCAGGCTTTATGACATCTGATATACAGATCTACTGAGAGGGAAAAGATATATTAAAAATGAAAAAGATTCTTATATATTCTACATGAAATGTTTAAGAAGGCACTTTTTGGATGAGTACTATGGTTGACATATACACTGCTGTTCAAAAGTTTGGGGTCGGTAAGATTTTAAATGTTTTTGAAGTCTCTTATGCTCACCAAGGCTGCATTTATTTGATCAAAAATACAGTAAAAGCAGTAATATTGTGAAATATTATTCTAATTTAAAATAACTGTTTTCTATGTTAATATATTTTTAAATGTAATTTATTCCTGTGATGCAAAGCTGAATTTTCAGCATCATTACTCCAGTCTTTAGAGTCACATGATCCTTCAGAAATCGTTGTAATATGCTGATTTGCTGCGTATCAATGTCGAAAACGGTCGCGCTTAATATTTTTGAGGAAACCATGTATTTTTTCAAGATTCTTTGATAATAAGAAGTTCAAAAGAACAGCATTTATTTGGGGGGGAAAAAATAATCTTTTTTTAGTATTATTAATGTCTTTATTGTGACTTTTGATCAACTTAATGCATCCTTGTTGAATAAAAGTATTACATTCTTAATAAAAAATCTCAAAATTTTAAACGGTACTGTACCATTTTTTTTTATCAGTGTGAAAAGTTATCATCATCATCATAAAAAAAAAAAATACATTAAATAAAATTAAGTAAAATAAAATAAAATACTACAAGGTACTTCCAAAAAGCACCATAATATGTTTTTGTACTTGTTTTTGTACTTTTTGTAATAGTAATATCATATTTTTTGGCACTTTCAAGAATACCACAGCACTATTGTGGTACATTCTAAAAACAGTAATACCAAGTAACTTTTGGGTGGTTGTTTGTAAGGGACGCAAATACCATAATATTTAAGTACAGTATTAATTCGATTCTATTGCATATTTCAAAATACTACAGTATTATTTCACTACCATCACTCCTCCACAGTATTTTTAAAAAGCTAATAAATTAGAATACAAAATGTATAGTAGATTATTTGACGTTTCTGATTACTATATTCCAATAAAACATGTCTTATGCATATAGTTTTCCTTGACATTACATACAATTGTCTAATAATATTTGGATATGATTCATAAAGGCCTATATTTATCTTTCACACACGTGAAATAATCCCTTTCACGGTACGAAACCTACAGTACGTATGAGATATATGCTACAACACGCTCAAATCTATTACTGGCAAAGAAGGCAGATCTATAATATCTTGTAATATCCATTGTAACACTTGTAATATCCATCTTTTATGTTATCAGCGCTCTTGTATAACCTCATGTGGGCGGGTCTGTGTGAATGGAGCTCTAGCAGCGATCTAATATAGTGATCTGCGCTTGAATAGAGAAGCTAAAGTGGCAAACCCGCTGCGCACGCCGTTCCGCTGCCAAGGTTCTGGCTCGTGCTGCTCGTGAACAGGTGCCTTCCCATGAACCCCAGCATTACCCCGCTTGGCACGGCCCAGTAAACAGTTGTCAGACCCTGTGGGCGTCCGAATGTGTCACCGGCCTCCATCACGAGATCGTGTGGCACCGGCTTCCACCGTGACAGTGGGTTTTTGGCCAGAATGAACATAGGCGCGTATGTGTTTTTGTTGGAGGCTGGTTGCCGACCATAGGAGTGTTTAAATAGGACTGTTCTGTGTTTATGCGTCACATGTTGGAGGAGTCACCTAACATCTGTGCCTGGCTGAAAAAAACAGCACATGCTGGCACGACCGCTTTCCAGTTCCAAAAATACATTTAATACACAATTTATCATGATCGTGATATGAAGGCGGCACATGCGAGCCCTCTGCATGAGCCTAATGAGGTGTATTTTCCTATTATTTGATGGAAAATTCAGTGGTTCCTGATTTAAACCATCATAGAGGGAAAATTACATGTTGATAAAGGTGTTGCGAGCCACTTAAAAGACCACTGCAGATTTTGATGAAAAAAAATGCACAACTGTTTTTGCAGTTTAGGGTCATTTCGAACGCTTAGAGCTCCTATTTTAGTGATATCAGTGAGGTAACGGGGACATTTTATGTGTGAAATTTTAAAACAAAAGCTCTTAAGTATTAGGTGATCTGTCTAAACATGCAGGAGTAATTGTCACGTATTAATGGAAATAAGTTGCTGTGTGAATGTGTTTGTGGGATAATTAATGATGTAACCTCATTAAGATGATGAGTTTAGGGACTTACATTCTCAACAGTGATCAGCTGCCATCTGCTGGAAGATTCAGCTACTGCAGGTAACTGTTGATTAAAATATAGTATACGTTTTCATGCTTACAACACAACACAAACCTTAATTTTGATGTAAATGGTTAGTGAAATGGTAACTATATATGTTTCACTGCTTAAATAAACCGAAAACAAAGCAAAAAAAGATTCGGGTAAATATAATAGTATGTCAAAATGGTTGATTTAACTTGACTGAATTCACCTTATATGCTACGTTAAACTTTATTTTTTCTATCTATCTATCTATCTATCTATCTATCTATCTATCTATCTAAAGTACACAAAAAACCGTTGTGTACAGCAAAATACACCAGTGTTATGCTAGGTTCTTCTGTGCTAATGAACGTAACATTTTCGCAGATGTTCTAATCTAGCATAAATTGAAGGAGAGGTTTCAAACATACCTGAAAACACCTGCTGCTCTCGCACAATTTAATTTGATTAGAGCCATATGACTTTGGAAGCAGCGAGAAAACTTTAACTAGTTCTTACTAAGTGTAAATAATGTAAAAAACCGTTGAAAGATTCTGCTGGATTTATAATTATTAAGAACCGATTCTTTTAAATGAGTCGGTCAAAATGATTCACGCACTCGCCCGTGAGTTAACGGTTTGAATCAGAGTCGTGAGTTCACAAATGATTCCCTTATTGAACCGCGAGTCATTTTTGATTCGAATCGAACCAGGAATATATTTTTGGTTCATGAGGTTTACAGCATCCACAACAGCAGAGCTTTATTGTTTTAACGAATTAATGGTACATTCAAAAATACATGTTTTACAATATATTTATTTTACAAATATATATAGTATCTGTATAGTAATTAATTAATAAATAAATATATTTTATAGAATATTTTATAAAATAATATAATTACATACTATTTACATTTATGTTAATATATTTTTACTAAATTATATAAATAAATATTATTTTAATATATTTAATATAAATATTTATTCAATATAATGCAATCTAT
Source organism: Tor tambroides (assembly GCA_021397915.2). Lineage (NCBI taxonomy): Eukaryota > Metazoa > Chordata > Actinopteri > Cypriniformes > Cyprinidae > Tor > Tor tambroides. The sequence goes on from JAFVLL020001750.1 coordinate 32,509, forward strand.
TATATATTTTATAATATTAATTTATTATATTATTATGTTATATTATATTATTAATTTATAATATTATATTAATTTATACATTCGCTTTCAAATATTTTTGGTTATAATATGTGGCCTCTGAATCTTGTACTGGGAGTCAAAAATCTGAAAAATTTTAATGTATTTTTACATAAGTGTTTTGCTGGTTTGAAGTCAGACATCTAACTTTGGCACATCGTTGAAAAGATCATTCTGAGTTCAACAGATTCTCACACTGACCCAGAATTCAAACCTCCAGTCATCTGCTACTTTCTGAGTTTTGAGGCCAAAGGAAGCTAATTATACCACAATGGATGTCGCACATAAACATGAGGCCACCGTTGTGCCACCAGGACATGAAATATGTGGGTCACAGTAGCTCCCTGGACCTTATTTATTCAAAACCTGGGGAAAAAAAAGATCAGGGAGAAACTTGAATTGAGTGTTTTATGGTATTATGGAGATCAGAGATGGAAAGTCCAAAGGCAAAAGTCTATGAAGATGCTGTTTCATATGCAGTGCCTCTCCATGACAAAATAACTCTAATCTACAGATGAATTTTTCATGCTGCTCGGTCTGAACCGTGAGGACGGTGGCAACAGGAAGCAGACCGGAGAGGAGGAGTTCTGTCAGGAAACATCAGGTCTGATTTATGAAACGTTACAGAGCTCTGCACCACTAGCTGCTTCGGAAATGCTGCTGTACGTTTACTGAAGACGCACAGCTTTATTTGCTGACCTAGGTTATACTGACATGCATGACATGACCCTGTTGAACTGAGGCAGATATGAAAATATTAACAATAATTAAAAGAACCATAACTGATCTTCTGTTGAATAGTTTTCACACTGACATTTGTTAAAGTACAAAATGTGTATTTATTTATATTTGAATTTGTATGTGATATAAAGTATATTTTCTCAAATGTGTATTCACTCATAATTTGTGAGTTGCACTTTTGTGTGAGTGTTGAAAAACAAAATCATTGTTTAGAATAACATATACTACCATACTACTTTTACTATTTTTTATATGCAATATGTATATTCTCCAAAGTATGTGCATTTTCAACCACATGACCTATTACAAAATGTGCAGTAGCTTTATGCAATGCATGTGCAAATTAAATATAGTATCCCATAATGCATTGTGCTCACACTGATTTCCATTCTCAGACAAGTACACAAAATTGGATTAAAATGCAGAGTAATCATTTTAAAATTGATAACAGGATGCCACTCACCGACTTAAATTATTTTAATGGTCTAAACTGTTAGAAATGTGTCAATGCATAATGATTTTTTTTCACATTAAAAAAATTGTATAAATTGTCAGTAGGCTATTATAGTGCACAGTATGCAGCAGTGTTATGCATTTAGTACAACTGAGAAACTATTATAGTTTGCATGATCTATAAAAATCTTTTGGCATACTGTTTTTCACATACTATGAAATTTTCTGATTTAGGATGCAGTGTATGAGTAAATTTAGAATTACATACTACTGTTATGTTTCTTCTATATGCTAACATATGCTGTATGCTATTCCAAATTTAACCTATGTGGTGTGTCCTCTTTTTCCGGACATGTCCTGGCCGGAATTTCTAAATTACCTAAAATGTCCCGGTTTTGTCTTCGTTTTCATATTTTTTTTTTCTTTTCTTTTTTTTTTTTCTTCGTTTTCATATTGTTTTCATACTTGCTGAAGTTAATGACTGAAAAGTAGCTTGACCAATAGCTTACAGGCATTGTAAATAATCGACCAATCGTGGCGTGCGAGAAGGCGGGATCTACAGGGAACAGTAGATAACGTCAGGAAAACAAAGCCAAAACCGGGAAATTTTAGGCAATTAAATATTACGTTAATTAAATATGAAATTATGCGTAAATGAGGAGCAGGCATAAAAATAAAAAAGTAGGTCAGTTACTTTACCTATAATTAACAAAACATCAGTTCGTTAATCTAACACAGGACAACCCTAAACAAAGAGCGCTAAAGAATGGTCTTTTCGTGGTCTTTCATTTAAGTTATAAATGTTAACTCCTGACCTGAATCTTGATGACATGCTGTGGCAGGACCTGAAGAGCACTGCTCATGCCAGACGTCCTTCAAACCGCTCAGAGCTGACAGGTTTATGAAGAAGAGCAGAAAGTTCCTCCAGCAAGATGTCAGAAACTCACAACTGATTATAGGAGGCCACTGTTATTACTGCTGCAAGTTCATTTACTTCTGCATAGTAAAACAGCTAGGAAAAGCTATATTTGAAATGCTACAGTAAAAATATGTTAATTAATTAACAGATAGACTTAACAGGATTTATTTTTAAAGCATAAAAATGCTTTCTGGAAATAAAAAGAGATTATTATATTAAACAAAAATAATCAGCCAGGCGAAACTCATAAATCATTTAACTTAAAAAAATCTTACTTAAAATAAACATTAACTGAAATGAAACAACCTAGGTTATTTTAGGTTTTTATATTTAACTTCACCCATAATATTGACATATATAAAAATATATAATCATGTATCTAAAATATAGAAAAATATGGAAGGTATTTTCTGCCAATTTTAAATAAAACAGTTAAATTACAAAAATGAAAACCAGATTAAATACCTTGCATAAAAAAAATTATAGACGTTTTTTTTTAAAAAAAAAAAGACAAAACTACTAAAATTTTAAAATATAAAAACATCCAATTCAAAATATTAGCAAAAATATTTTATTACTATATACAGGGAAACTGAAACACCTGGTTTTAGACCACAATTAGTATGGTGTTGGGCCTCCTTTTGCGGCCAAAACAGCATCATTTCATTTTGGGAATGACAAATACAAGTCCTGCACAGTAGCCAGAGGGATTTTAAGCCATTCTCCTCTTGCAGAACAGTGGTCAGGTCACTGTGTGATGCTGGTGTAGGAAAACATTTCGTGACTCGCTCCTCCAAAACATCCCAGTGTGGCTCAATAATATTCAGATCTGGTGACTGTGCAGGCCATGGGAGAAATTCAACTTCACTTTCATGTTCATCCAACCACCCTGTCACTAGTCTTGCTGTGTGTATTGGTGCATTATCATCCTGATACACGGCACCACCTTCAGGGTACAACGTTTGAAACATTGGGTGCACATAGTAAACCTTAACACTCTGCTCTTACTGGAGGAATGTGCAGTCAATGAAGATTGGCCACCAGGCTGCGCAAACATAGCCATGAAACCTCCAACACTATATTGGCCAGTGTTTCAGTTTCATTGTCCAACCCCTGTAAATGAAACTAGAATAGTACTGCTTTGACTGTAAAAAAATAAATTTAGTAGTTTCCTTATTTATAATTTAACAAAAATGTTCCCATAATGTGAACATTAGGCCAATTTGTCAAATATATGCAATTCCTCTCTAATGCTACAGTTATTAGAACAATACATAGAAAGACACCTGTATATTACCCATAATGCAATGAAACAGGAAGTCATGTTTGGAATAGAATATGATCTATAAAAGTCACTTATTTATCATAACCATGGGAAAGAGTGTTTGTGAGATACACTATATTGCCAAAAGTATTGGGTCACCCCCTTTCTAATGAACAGGTTTGACTACTTTAGTCATTTCCATGAGTATAAATCTTAATGTCTAACCATATAATGATATTCTAGGAAATTGTGTGCTTCTAATTTTATAGCAACAGTTTGGACAGGACCCTTTTCTATTTGAACATGATAATGTCTCTGTGTATAAAGCAAGATTTAAAAAGAAATGATTGATTCAGTCAGTGTGGAAGAACTTGAATGGTCTGCATAAAGCCAAGTCCTAATCCCAGTTGAACACCTCTGGTGTGACTGTAAATGCAGACCTTGAGCCAAAAACTCATCACCAAACACCAATGACTTGTACATACACTATATAGACAAAAGTATTGGGACACCCCCTTCTTTAGAACAGAAAATGCACTTCCAAATCTGTGGCAACAACGATGGGAACATAATTCTTGTATTTAAAAATTGTATTTCCATCTCTGTTGCAACAGTTTTGTTAGTGTCTAAAATGACTGTACCCATATGTACAAGTCATTGGTGTTTGGTAATGAGTTTTTGGCTCAAGGTCTGTATTTACAGTCAGACCAGAGCTGTTAAACTGGGATTAGGACTTGGTTTTATGCAGACCAGTCAAGTTCTTCCACACTGACTGAATCAATAATTTTCTTTTTGGACCTTGCCTTATACACAGAGGCATTGTCATGTTAGAATAGAAAAGGGTCCTGTCCAAACTGTTGCTATAAAATTAGAAGCACACAATTTCCTAGAATATCATTATATGCTTAAACATTAAGATTTGTACTCATAGAAATTAGTAAAGTAGTCAAATCTGTTCATTAGAAGGGGGTGACCCAATACTTTTGGCAATATAGTGTATGTCAACATGTCATACGGTGCAGTTACAAAATATCAAATGGCTATTTCAGCTTCAGTGAATTTGTGTCCATGGCAACTGTGAATGAAGCAAACAGATACCATGAAGTGCAGAGGAGGTTCAGGATGTCCAATTTAGCCATTTGAGAGAGTTCAAGGCCTCTCATCTTATTAAAATGAGTCATCCATAATGACAGATACTGAAGAAAACAAACCAGGACTTTTGAATGGGGGGCATCAACATATATTTATTTTTATTTTTTTTTTAATGTACAGCCTTGTCACTACAGTACAGACCATCGTGACATTCACTTACACAAAATACTCAAATACTGTGCAATTCATAACATTAAAGGATCTACAGCTATACAAACAACAGAAAACATGATCTGATGTTAGCGAACCCAACACCACTTACATATAAACATAAATTAGACTAAGAGAAATTAGTGAATTTATAGATAGGAAATATTAACATTTCACATAGAAATTAGTGAATTTATAGATAGGAAATATTAACATTTCACATAGATATATATATATATATATAAAAAGAGAACACGTTAGGAATGCAAAGAACTGAAATCGACTTATATGCAAGATGAAAGAAAAAAATAATGTGCTTTACAAAACTTTTTAAAACTCCCCAACATCCACCCTTTTGTCCCGAAACTTGTTCCTGGCCTTGGTTCGAGCTTTAAACGCAGCTGCATTGTAGAGGTGCTGAAACAACAAAAGCATATAATTACACAACAATTGAAACCTATAATTTCAGAAATCTCATACAGCAAAAAAACAGCTACATGTGGAAAATAAACAACTTTCCTACCCTCTCCAGTCTGGAGCTCTTCATGGCTTTCAGAGCTGCAGAATCAATCAACATCGGTGGTCCCAGTTCAAACACGTCCCTTATGAACTCGTTCGCCTGTGGTCAGAAAATTAAACTTCAATAATCACTTCAAAGATCCCATTTTTGGATCTGTTCGCAACATCTGAGAGCTTTACCTGTAGATGGTAGTTCATCCCAGAGCCAACAAACTCTCTGAAGGTGTCATAAGTCCTCTTTCTCACCCAGCTGTCAATGACCATTCGCTCTGTGCCGAAGCGGATTGTCTCGCTCTGAAAATCCCCTTCCTGTTCCAGACACAGAAGAGAGGTCAGAGTCTGAGCTGCAGCACCCATGAGTCTGTCAACTATGACAGCTGTTCACTTCCTATCTCACCTCTACGGCCTTGAGGACATCTCTGAAGACGGATCTTTGCTTTCTCTTATCGGTCTTGGCTCTGTGTTTGTTGCAGTCAGTGGCTAAAGCATTCAGCTTCTCACACAACGGCTCCCAGCCATCATAATCAAATTCCTGTGATGGTACAAGTCACATTAAATTAGAAACAAAATTATTAAAATAAGCATTCCAAATAAAAATAGAAAAATGACAATACCTTATTTGAAAATTAATTCACTAAACTATTAAAACAATTTAAAGAAAGTTAAGTACATTATTAAATTTATTTTATTAATTTATTATGAATACATATAAATTAAATTTTTTTATATTTAAATGAGTAACACTGATTTATATAATACGTAATAAATAATTTTAAATTATTTGATCATTTAAAATAAACTATTCAAATATTTAAATACATTAATACTATTTAATCAAATACAATATTTATTAAATTTAAAAAAATTATATATATATATATATATATATCTTTATTAAAATATTTAATAAGTTATTAAATAGAATAAATTTATATAATTTTACTATTATAAATACACACAACTTACAGGGTCAACATCTCTGATGAGCTCAAACAGGAGGGCGATGGTCTCTCCAGCAGCAATCCTCATGTTGACATCGTCATTCTCCAGCAGACGTGGCAGTTTAGCAAGATGTCTGAAAACAGTAAAATTAGTTTAGAATAAAACTAGGAAGTTGTTGTACCTTAGTTTGTAGGTCCCAATGTCTCCTTCAAGATCAGTTTGTGAGAACCATCAAGGAACTAAGCCTAAAAACAGCGTTTTCCTGCACTTACTTTTGTGCAATGGCTCTGATGTGGCTGCCGGTGCAGATGGTAAGCAGCAGGGCCCAGGACAGGAGAGCGTTTGTGTGGAGCTGTGTGGTTTGAGGATTCACAGAAGGTCTGCTTCCATCTTCTCTAACATATGAGTGAGTGAAGAGGCTCTCAAAACACTCCATAGTGGCATACACATCCTGGAGGTGACAAACATAAGGTTTGAATTAATCCTGAAAGCCTTGGAAACTCCAACATGGAAAAACTCCTCAAAACATGTTTACGATTAACTTGGATCATTAAATGACTCTTGAACCAGATCAATGAGATTTCAGAATGAATCATTCAATTAGATTTGTGAACCAATTCAGTGGAAAGCATTGGTTCAAAAGACCAAATAGTTCATAAGTGATGTGGTTCTCAGATGACCTAGTTCAGCTCACTGATTCAATGATCTGTTTTCAGGGTAATGACTACCATGATAGTTGGTTGGCATTTTAATGCCCTGCCAGGTTCTATTTTCATGGCAAGTAACAAGTTGAAATGCTATAAAAAGGCAATATAAGCTATTCAAGGTGATTCAAAGTTTGTTTTGGATATAAAAAAAAAAAAAAAAAAAAAACCTAAAATGGATTCAAGGTTGATTCGTATTCAAAATGTTGAGTAATAATTTCCTAAGAGCATTTAAAACAGCATAATTTGAATGAATGAATAGTCATTGTATGGGGGGGAAAAAAAAAAAAAAAAAATCTGCATACAAAGTCAGTCAAAAAAAATCTTTATGGTCCACAGAAAACGATTTTACAGCATATGGGTTTGAAATGACATGAAGTGTAATTTATTTTCTCTCTCTGGTTTCCGAGTGAACTTTTAGATTCTTTTAAGATCCCCAGTCTTAAAGATAACTTTAAGATCCCTTAAATACTGACGTCTACCGTAGATCATAGATCTGAATGTAGATCGTACTAAAGCTTTTATTGCCCAACTTACCATGATATCATCTTCTGCTACAAGAGTGCAGAGACCTAGACTTGTTGCACACTGGAAAACAAAGCAGAGACCAATCTCAGATGTGCCAGATTATGAAATCATTTCAAGCCTTAAAAGCACAGTAGACGAGCACTTCTGCTTACCGCTTGTCTGGCTTGAATGTTAGCTGCGCCGTCGTTGAGGATGGTCTTAAATACAGGTTTAAGGGTCTTAAAAACCTCTTCGCTCTCAATCCCAGACCCCAGCTGGATGCACAGGAGACACGCCAGCGAGGCTGCGGCACACTGCTCCACTCCTTTACCTGGTTTTCAAATGCAAACAGCCAACTCAACTTTCTGCACTGAAGTTATGACAACATCTAGAGAACAGACGTTATTTCCAACTATTCAAAATCCCAGATGAAGCTAACCTTTCTTCAAGCAGCGCTCAATGCTGTCCGTGATGGTCATCCTTCTCTCGGAAATGAATTCGTAGAGGATTTTGGTTGCCATGGCAGTCTTTAGTCCATCAAGGGCACCTTGTCTGGTCTTGGCACTAGAAGGGAAGCAGAATTACTCAGTTCAGACTGCTGCAGGCTTGAGGTTTTAGCAGAAATGGATTATTCTGAACAATCAAGTACAGTTGACGTCAGAAATCCGAATGAACACAAACCTCTTATCCACTGTGCTGTCAATGTACACCTTCAGTTTGTACTGGAAGTCCTCCTGAGCCATTTCTTCAGTTTCACCAGCTGTCAAATGGGATGAGAACTAGTCATAAATGTTGTTTCTTCTCTGATAAAGCTCTAAACAAGAGCTTTTGTATAGCACTGTATTTTAAAAACCAAACAAGACTGTAAATACCCACCCTCCTCTGCTGCACTGGTTCCTTCACTGAGGCTGCTGCAGTGACTGAGGGTCTCAATAGATGCATCTTCATCACTGAACGGCTGGACATTCCCCTGTTGTCCCCCTGCAAAAACAGAAACTATAAATCACTCTTTAAACCTCTTTGCAAAGCTGCACTGCATTGTTTAATCAGCACATTTTCAGCATGGATCTGAATCTGTTAGTCAGATTAAGATTATCAGTTACATTAAAATAAAAATTTGTTACACAGACCAACATAATCTCACCGAACAGGTGGTGCTAGCGTATGAATGTATAAATCATATATTAATGGGTTCATCTTAATTGGGGAAGTTACGAGTTCTGAAAGTTACAGTATTTTGGGGGTCGTACAATCTTTTTAATGTTTCCGAAAGGTGTCTTATGCTCACCCCGGCTGCATTTGTTTGATCAAAAATACAGTAAAAACAGTAATATGGTGAAATATTACTACAACTTAATTACACTTTTCTATTTTAATATATTTTAAAATATGATGATCCTTCACATAATCCTTCAGAAATCATTCTAATATGCTGATTTACTGCTTAAACACTTTTCTGTTGAAAATAGTGGTTTTGCTTAATACTTGTGGAAAGTGATAAAAGGAAAACATAATAGAAATGAAATGGAATCCTTTTCAAATTATAAATGTCTTCAGATTATAAATGTCTTTATTTCACCAAAAAAAAGAAAAAAAAAACCTAACTGACCCCAACATTTGAATAGTAGTATACTTTCAGTGAACTTTCATAGAACAAAGAGGTAATCTCATTTTATGAACCCTTTAAACGGAGACCAACCCTGCAATGACACTTACAGAGAACAACATTTTCCAACTAATTTCAGACAGTCATAAGACATGGGTGTGCGTAACTTTGACCTTATAGAACGTCTGCATTAATGTATGCATTACATCCATGCGTTATCAGGCCGGCAAAATGCTGACATCTGAAAAAGGTACAAAGTGTCCCGTACTGTTTGGCAAGGTCAGAGGACACAGTGACTTCAACTTAGAACTTATGCAAACAAAACTGCCACCGTGTGGGACTTCTCAGACAAAAGTAAATACGTCCAGATATAGAATAGTACAGCAGAGATACAGATAAAACAACATGTGGGATGGTGTGAAGGACTACAAGAAGGCTGCCAGCACACGCAGTCTCTTCTCCTCAAAGGCCTGTGCAAATCCAGCGAGCAGATGGGCTGAGAACATTTAATAACAGGCTACAGACTGATTTATACACATCTACAGCTGAAAAATTTGGACTTGGTGTTCCTGGTTCCTTCTTCCTATCCTCTGTTTGGTCCCAAACAGGCCTGTGTTACATAAGCAGGCTAGTGTGACAGCATGGCCTGAAATAACCTCAAAAACACACTGACAGCTGAAAGTGTACACAAAATATTATAGCAGCTTCCTCCTATTTGACATTTCAAATAACAAACTTGATCTCATATAATATCTTACACAATAATTAATTTACCAATCTTAGGTAAACATATTGACCTAAATGATCTAAGATGACTATTGTTTTGATATTAATAATACTCTACTATATGACAATCATCTTTATTCCATATGTTAAGCTTTCGTCGTTTGTTTGATAAATTTGATTAATCTGACAAACGGTTTATATAGGCCCTAATATTTAAAACTAAATAACATTCCCTTAAAAACAAACACCACATTTGGAAACTCCAACGTAAATTTATCGACTTTCCATGACTCACAATGTGTATTATTCTTTTGTTTGCCAAAAGAAAGACACTCCTGGCTGTCAACCAAAGCGGGTCACGTAGTAATGGGAGCTGTAGTTCTGTTCCTCCAGTTTCACACGCGGTCGGCGTGTAAAGAACTACAAATCCCAGAATCCAAATCGCGCATCAGGCCGCAAAAAAAAAAAAAAAACAACCGGCCATTTCCAGACACTCCATCGTACTTACCTCTGCCGCTCCTTTTCTTGGTCCGTGGCATTTTGCTTAAATCAGTAGTTCCGCGCCTAAAATCAACCAATACACGACCAGTTTTTACTATAATGTCTTTTCAGTTGAGTATATTCCAGTGGCACAGTGAAAAGGAAAGTATTAAAAGCGATTCCGGTGTTAGACTTGGAGCGCGAGCGATACATTTTCCCTCTCAAACTAGGGCTGCGTCACCGTGCTGCCGCGAAGCGCTTTTATACGGCCGACGATGACGTGCTTAAAAAGGCGTTACCTCACGTGGACCTGGATACAGTAGGACCAATCACGTTTCAGGATGCGACGACGTCATCATATATTACAGACTTCCGCCTGGCCTGGGTTGTATTGGTTTTTGCTGTCACGTCTTCATGCGGGTTTCATGTGTGCAAGTTACACAGAGTACAGCACAAGCGGGATTATTATCGTTAATATTACTATTATTATGTGTTTCTTCGACTTTGCGTACTTTTATGTACAGTGTTTTTATGTTTATTAAAACTAACACTTTAACTTGTATTTGAAGGTAGCATTGAAACTGACTTGGAAACTTTTAACCATGCGTTCAACATCATAATTTCTTTGTAATAATTCAGAAATGCCCGCTATCATGTATAGTTTTTACTTTCCAGACATGAATGACAGATCCTCTGTAATGCATGTACAGTGCCTTGCAGAAGCATTCAAACCCCTTCATTTTTTTCACGTTTTGTTATGTTGCAGCCTTATGTTAAACTGCATTAAATTACTTTTTATTCTACATCAATCTACACTCCGTTCACCATAATGGCAAAGCAAAAACAGAACTGTCACAACTTTGTAAATTTATCAAAAATAAAAAATCTGAAATAAGTATGTTGCATAAGTATTCAAACCCTTAACTCAGTACTTGGCTGAAGCACCTTTATAGCCTCAATTCTTTTTTGTTTGATGCGACAAGCTTTGCACATCAGCATTTGGCAATTATCTGCCATTCTTCACCTCACCTGTTCACCTCTCAAGCTCTGTAGGGTTGGATGGGGTCAGATGCACATTTTCAGGTTTCTCCAGAAATTTTTGATTTGGTTCAATCCCAGGCTGTGGCTGGGCCACTCAAGGACATTCACAGAGTTGTCTATAAGCCTCTCTTGCTGTGTGCTTAGGGTCACTGTCCTGTTGGAAGGTGAGCCTTCTGCCCAGTCTGAGGTTCTGAATGCTCTGGACTGAGTTTTCATTAAAGCTGTCTCAATACTTTGGTGCATTGAGCTTCTCTTCTACTCTGATGAGTCCCTCAGTCCCTGTCGCTGAAAAACAGCCCCACAGCATGAGGCTGCTATCACCACACTTTACTTTTGGGATGGTACTCTGCAGGTGATGAGCAGAGCTGGTTTCCTGCAAACATGATGCTTAGAATTGAGGTTCACCAGACCAGAGAATCTTGTTTCTCAGAGTCTGAGGATCCTTTAGGTACTTTTTTGCAAATTCCAGTGTGTTTTCATGTGTCTTCACTGAGGAGAAGATTGAGTCTGGCCACACTGACATAAAGCACAGATTGGTGGAGTGTTACAGCGATGCTTCTGAAGGTTTCTTCTGTCTCCACATATGATCATGGAGCTAAACTAGAGTGTGATCATCAGGTTCTTGGTCACCACTCTAACCAAAGTCCTTCTCCATCAGTTGCTCAGTTTGCCCAGGAGGCTAGCTCTAGGAAGAGTTCTGGTTGTTCCATGTCTTCCATTGTGGATAATGGAGGCTACATGCTTCTGTGAACCTTCAATGCAGCAGAATTTTATTTTCTGAACAGATGTGTGGTTTGATGCAATCCTGTCTTTGATCTCTACAGACAGTTTTTTTTTTTTTACCTCAGGGTTTGGTCTTTGCTCTAATATGCATTTTCAGCTTTTAGACCTTTTATTAAGACGTGTGCCTTTCCAAATCATACCCATTCAATTGAATTTGCCACAGGTTAATTTCCCTCAAACTGTGGTAACATCTACAAGCAATATGAATGCTCCTGAGCTAAATTTCAACTGTCCCAGATAAGGGTTTGAATTCTTATGCAATGGAATCATTTAAGTTTTTTACGTTTAATAAATTTGCAAAGATGTTAAAAACCTGTTTGTATGGTGTATGGAGTGTAGATTGTTGTGGGGAAAAAAAGTAATTTAAAGCGGTTTAACGTAAGGCTGCAACATAAAACGTGAAAAAAATGAAGTGGTTTAAATACTTCTGCAAGGCATTGTATATCGATTATTGGAGGTTTTTATCAGACAAATCAGAAATAAACCATTGATTTTAACGTGACGAATAGCTTATACAAAATTTACACTACAAAGGTGGCACAGAAGCGCTTCTCAGCTGTCTTTACACAGACTGTATAATGCTGTTCAAAGGTGGTATAAATGCATTTACACAGTAATTACAACTGTATACTTTATACTAGTGGCTGAGATGGGTCAGAACAGGCATAATTAGTCTGGCTTTTATGCAGCATTATGAGTTTACACTAAATTTTGAGCAGCCATAACTCTGCTGTGTAAATACACCTTTAGAGTGTTTAAAAGCTTGTTTTCTACATCTACAGGACAAAAAGTGTGCATAGTTGAAGAAACACCAACATATAACATTTCTGTAGTGCGTGTGATCAAAGTCTTGTGGCATAAAAGAAGAAAATGAATACTGGATGAAAGACGTGCAATGTCTTTAACCACGTGCAATGCGTGTTATAAGTGCAGCATTGCGTTGTTTTGTTGCACATGGGCTATCAGTGCAACAGGTGGACTCAGGGTAATGCTGACACTTTGACCAGCTGGCTGGCTAAAGCATAGATTGCATGTCCTACACATGTCTATAGGCCCTTGTTAACATAATACAGAGGGGAATTGCATCAGTGGTGCAAAATATTTAAAACATTTAAATAAGAATTAATTTTATTATCAGTAAAGCTCTGCTATTATTAAAGCATGTGTTTTATGTTTATGTGCCCAAACAAAAGCTTCCACCATGATGCACTTTGATGCAAGCACTACTAAAACAAAAACAAAACCTGCCTTAAATATAAAGCACGACTAAATCTTAGCAGGACCAAATAAAATGACACCACTAGAGGGAGCTCTTTCAAAATACTTGCTTGTGAGAAAATCAAGCACCTGCCAAGTTCAGAGTAATCTGACATTGTTGCGTAATGCATGAAGGGATTCTTTTGATGATTCAAGATCAGTCAGATCAAATTTAGGTTGAAGCACTTCATGGAACGTATCCCACGGCATTGCATTTTATCCCTCTAGTGTTTCCTAAATTAATTCAGTGCCATGTTGGTAATACATCATAATGGGTTTTCTGTGTTTTCTGTTTTTCCGTCTGATCTGTGGATTATTTGAAAAAGCGGCAAAAGGAGAACATTGCTGTTGCTTTGGCTGACCTTTAAAATTCCTGGGAATTAGATTTCATATTTCATGCTATTCTCAACAGGTTGTGCAAGAAGATGTGGATATAACATCAAGAAAGCCTTTTCTGGGATTCTGTTCACCTGAATGAGTCTTGTATAAGTTTACGTGGGTGAATTAGTTTTGCCTGAGTGAACAAACACTTCTTTTTTGTGCCTGTTGTGGCATTTCTCCAATAGAGGGTAGTAACAGCTGAGTGCCGTATGAAAGCACTGAAAAAGACTGGTTATGAATGGTTATATATATATTCATGCCATGTGTAAAGTCTGTTGAATAATTGATGAGACACCCTGAGGGGCTTTGCACTACTGTTAGAAATCAAAAGATGGCCCAGAAATTCAACAGGCAGCTGATTTATTTGATGTTTTCTAGTGCTTTTTTAAGTTCATTAAAATAATTTTTAAGGCAGGTGTTCTTGAAGGCATCTCAGCGGGTTGTCTGTCTTGGGTAATGCAATATTTACAATGCAAATACTTTTAGTTCATACTACATTTAAACAGAAAAAAGGTTCTTAATGGATTTTCCTCTGCTTTTAAAACAACAGTTTGATATTGTAGTACAAATTAGTTATATTCTCTTTGAAAAATTATGTCAGGACAAAAGCAGTTTGATGTAGATTTTCTTAGGCTTTGATTTCCTAAATGTGTTTATGATTTCACAGATGATATTGGCGACTGCCAGCGCTTCACTAAATACATGATGAGCATGAGGTGGAAGGAAATAACAGATTGCATGAGGTGTTTGCCAGTTCAGCGGTGTGTGAAAGTCTCACACATCCGCATAGGTCAGAAGTTGAAAATGAGCTGAAGACCCATATACAGTATTTGCCTTTCATGCTTTTAGGCCTTAATCAGATAAATATTTTGACCTTATATCAAAGTGCTTTCAGACATGTTAACACTTTACTGGATGCTCGTGCTGTTTCATAATAGTCATGATGTAAACAATCTGTTTATGTTTATTAAAACAGGCCGCTAAAAAGCCAGTTTATTTGTTTATACTGGTTTAATCTGAAACATTGCTAAGACACACAAAAAATATTTGATTTTCTGTATTGCGCTGTAGTTAAAGGAATAGTTCACCCAAAAATGAAAATTTGCTGAACATTTACTCAGGTATTCCAAGATATAGATGAGTTTGTTTCTTTATCAGAACAGATTTGGAGGAATTTAGCATTACGTCACATCAGAGTGAGAGTCCAAACAGCTGATAAAAACATTACAATAATCCATAAGTAATCCACACCACCAGTCCATCAATTAATATTTTGTGAAGTGAAAAGTTGTTTGTTTCTAAGAAACAAATCCATCATTTAGACATTTTTAACTTCAGACCATTGTTTCGAGTTAAAACATGAGTTCTCTATCCATAATATTGTTTCCTCCAGTGACAAATCATCTTGACTGAATCAGGAGAGAAATATGCACAGATCAAGTTTACTGGCAAAAACGGTTCAGTTCTAAACAAGCATGTCTGTGGATTTTGAAATGAGAGGACAACAGAGGATGGACTTTTCCACTAGAGCAGGGGTGTCAAACTCCGCAGCCCTGAAGAGTTTAGTTCCAACCCTGCTCCAAAACACAAACCATGTAGTTTTCAAATAAGCCTGAATGACTTGATTAGCTGGATCAGGTGTGTTTAATTAGGGTTGCATTTAAACTCTGCAGGGCTCCGGCCCTCCAGGAACTGAGTTTGACACCCCTGCACTAGACTAGAGGAAGCGCTTATTATGGATTATAGACTCATATTTTGGCTAGAAGCAACAATTTGAAGTTAAAATGCCTTCATGATGGATTTGTTTCTTATAAACATGCAGTTTTTCACTTCACAAGACATTAATTAGTGTACTGGAGTTGTGTGGATTATTGTGATGTTTTATCAGCTGTTTGGACTCTCATTCTGACGGCACCCATTCACTGCAGAGGATCCACTGGTGAGCAAGTAATGTCATGCTACATTTCTCCAAATCTGTTCTGATGAAGAAAAAAACTCCTCTACATCCTGGACGGCCTGAGAATGAGTAAATTTTCAGCTATTTTTTTTTTATTTTTTATTTTTAGATGAACTATTCTTTTAATATCATCCCTAATGCTTTTCCACTTTTCATTCATCTGCTTTTAAATATGCATGCTCCCCAGCAAAAATCAAACCCAACACAAAGTGATGACAACCTGATTACACCTATTAAAAATACATCAAGCAAGTCATTACTCCAGACACATTGGAGTAATGTACCCTGACTTTTGGCAAATGCTGAAAGTGTGTGGTATTTCGATTTTTAATCTGCTGTTGTCATTGTAGAAATAAGGAAATAAAATAGAGGCTAGTAAGATCTTTATCTTCTTCTGCTTTATATTTCATGATAGGGGGCCATAACAAAATAATAAAGACTGGCTGCTACTTATGGTGTTGTATGCATGTGAGGCAATAGCATTAACATCATCATTGTCTGTTTTTGTTTTGTTGATGAGAGCACAAAGTGTTGTCTTGGCAGAAGGTGAGTCTTGGCAGTGTTTTTGAGACCATTTTCCAGGTTTCCACCCCACACGCTGTTTGTCCTGGGCATTGATTCAGCCACTTAAGACTTCGGGACGGACAACTGAATGAATTTCATTTCCTCCACCACTTCCCTTCCCTCATACACCCCCCCCCCCCCTTTATCTTTTAGCCTTGAAGTAGGTTGGAAAATGTTGCTAAGTTTGTTCTCTAAATGTATTACGACTCTTCCGGAAGAGTTTATTTAGCCGTAAGGGTCATAAATGTCAAATCGTATCAGCAAAGCAGATAGCAAGTTTACTTATGCGTTCTCGTTTTCCTGATAATGTACTTTAAGTTTGACTTAGCAAATATGCTGCTCTCTGTGCCAACACTAAACCAGATTGACCAAGATGATGTGATCTGTTCTCCCTAAACTGCTAAAAGAATGTGTTATGAGTAGTTGCCAGGTTGCTATGCAGTTAGTTTTTATTTTTATATTGTCTGTTGTCATTTTAAATTTAGTGCTAATTTTAGTATTTTTACAATATTTATTTTTATTAAATTCAGTTTTAATTATTATAGTACATCAATGTAAACTAACTGAAATAAAATAAGTTTAAGGTTTTATTTTATTTTATTTTATTTTAGTTAATGTTTTATTTTATTTCAAGCAACATTTTTTTTGGTTTTAGTTTTAGTTAACTATAATAAACCTGTTACTTACTGAATCAAATGAAAAACCCAAGTCCACATCTGTGATATTCTGAATATTATTAGTATAATGATAATAATAATAATAATAATAATGTATAGTTCAGCCATGAAACGGTAGATGGCACAGGCTGACGGGTTGTTAACGTAACTGATGATATTCGGAGAGTTTAACGACTTGGCACAAGCTGATTGGTTCATGTTGCATATGCAGCCAATGAGCTTACTGCCTTGCATTTATATGGCTGGCTAGCATTCACCTGAGATTTTGCAGCATGCTTTCAGAGTTTCTCTGAAACCCTCCACCTTCCCCAGCTCCACCTGTATAGATCTGCTACGGGTTATTTTATATGTCATTTGTGCAGCAGCAGTATGTCTTGAATACTCACAGCACAGTATCGCCATATGCACTGGCAGTAGCAAGTTCCTGTACTTGCTTGCAGCAGCAGCAATAATTTACAACTACAGCAATAACCAACAGCAGCAGCAATTCAGCAGCAGCAGTGTAGCAAATCTATTCCACCAAGACCAAATACATTAACATTATCATATCCATCACCATGCTAAAATGTTTCGAGAGTTGTCATGACTGAAATAATAATAATAATGGGGGAGAAATCCCAACATAAAAAAGATCCAACTATTATTTTATATTATTAATCCCAATGTTACATTATTATTTTTTTATATTATTGTTTTTATTTATTTTTATTTCATTAGCCCAATATTATTTATTTTTATTGTGTGTACTAATGTTTATACAATAGTGTCTGTATAGCAGTCATCCCTTTCATGCCAAATACTTTAAAACTGACAGTAATAGTTTTAGTTTTAATATAAATTGACATTTAATATAATATAAATTTAATATAAATTGACATTTGCATTTAGCAAACACCACTAAAGATATCATTCATTGCTGAAACACTGAAGTTTGCTGTGTACAAACTGATATACACAATTCTAAGAAATAGATATCTTACCCTTGAATACTTAAAATGATAGGTGTGTACCATGTGACTTCACCATGCTATTATGAATTTGCTCATTCAGTCAGTTAAGTACAGCCTTGGCTGTCAGCGCAGAGGGCCAAGGTTACTTTGCTCTCTGACTGCTTTGGGTTGCGTGACTACCGTCTTCTGACGCAGTTCATCATTTCATGCACTTCTCTCTTTTTCTTTTCTTGTCACTGCCCCTGAGATGTCTTTCTGCTGACCCACAGAACTGCAGTGCGTGAGAGAGAGAGAGAGATGGAAAGGCAGGCTGATTTATCTTCCAGAATAACCACAAATCTCAACCATCATGTTCCCCGAAACAACATGATGAAAATAAGATCGTAAAAACACATGTGGCTGTAAAAACAGTGATTCGCACACCCGGTATGGACATTTTCAGTAACATGAAGTGCTCTGGCCATGTCAGATCTGTATGTTTCTTTCCATTTCGTTGAATAACCCATCATTTTATTACATATGACAAGACCGCCTGTCCATATCAGTGCCACCATGTAGACCACAGAATCTCTGTGTTCATTCAGAGCCGGTCTGTGTCGTCTCCATTGACTTGATGCCCCTGTACTGACAGCACAGAGCAGCCCACCACAACGTGCATCCATTTTTAAAGCCCTCACCAAGACGTCCTTAAATAATACATTCTGATAGAGACACAGGCGGCATTCTTTCACTCAGACTCTGTGTACAGCAATATCAAAGCAAATACAGTCTTAAGGAAACTGATAAAATGGCAGAAAATGACACAAACACACTGTTAAGTTTTATATTCATGACAGTGTTTTTGTCACAGTGGTAACAGTGTATACTGTCTACATAGGGAGAAGCCTTTTAAGTCAACATTGATCATGGAACCTCATTATTGACTATTTAGAACACTTTCAGATATTGTTCGTACATGAGACTCTGCAATTAATTTCAACAGAGTTTAGCATACTTTTCAGAAGAGTAGCTACTTATTATTGAACTTATATAACTTAATAAAAAAAATTATATACATAAAAAAAAAAAATTAATCAAATTTGCACTAAAATTAAAATGACAACAGAAAAGGGCGAACTAAATGTAATGTTGTCGGACACTTCATTTACGGTTAAATGAAAATATATTATAGATTTAATGTATATTAAGTTAGCTTAACTTGCTTATGTAACACATGAAGTACATTTTTATGTGTAACTTCATAATTACTCCTATTTTCTTTTTTTTTAAATATGATTAACCCTTTAACTGTCACCCCCATTTTTGAACATAGATGTGAAAATGCACTATCCAAACTTAAATTGTTATAATTCATGAATGAAAACATTTTGTAAAATGATTTTGATGAACCATTTCCATGGTAATACAATGTCTGATTTTAAAATGGCTTTCACAGGATGAATTTTGATGTTTTAAGTTTTCAATTGATAAATAATTTATGATGATTTCTAAAGCATGATAGAGAAAAAGGCAACGAAAAAAGACTTTTTGTGACAAAGGTCAGAACTCCTGTCATGATGTAGATTTTTTGTCATAAATTGATCTATTACTGTTCCTACATAATTTGTAGCAAAAAAAACAGTGGTAAAATATCTAGGAGTCTTAGACCTTTCCAACAATATATAGTTTGCCGTGAAAAGATTAAGATTTATTGTAATATAGTGAAGTAAACTTAGGCGTCCCACAGGGTGGACCCTAAAGAAATGCTCAACTGTGGCTTTTTTACGTTCAGAAAATGTCTGTAAAAAGATGCTTCTTCCTCTCTGACTCAGTCTGAAAGAAATCAATGCAAGTAGGCGGGAATCAATGTTTACAGCATTTCCATTCGGAGTCGGGGATATCCATCTTGGAAACCCAAAAAATTCATAAGAAGCTGGACGGATGTGATGCTTCTTTTTGTAGTTTCTGTTCTGCTTCTCCCAGGCTGTGATGTCTGGCGTCAACGGCAGCAAAGAAACAATAACTGCTAATTGATTCAGTTACTCTACGGCAGTAATAGAGTAGAGCATCTTAATTCAGGTGTTTCAATTCAATTATGTGAAAAGCTCTTGGGGGAATGTTGGTTTTCTCTGTGTTGCCTGGCAACCGGATTTTACATTTATATATATATGTGGAAAACTAACCAAAGATGACATCCATCCGTTCAAATGTGAGCTAATATTAGTGAGAAATGTTAGAAAATCCCTCTAGCTCCTTCATTAGCTCATAAAAGTGATGTGAATAGATCACACAGAAGAAGGAATGAACTGAGTAATGCAGAATCATCTTAGAAACCAAATGTAATGTGTATAATGAATAAGATGAAGTGAAAATGACTGTAGAAACAGTTGTAAAGCAGTTGTGACATTTTCTGAGTGATTTTACGTGGAAGATCGTGGGTGGTTTTACTTAGGGAACTGAGATGTTTGACCCAGTTGATGGTATCACTCTTCCGCTCTCTTTCTCTGGCATGAAAAATGTAATATTTGAGAAAAAGAACACTAAAAAAATTCTAAAGTAGTAGATAAATACAAACAAACAAACAAACAAACAAATAAATAAATAATTGAATAGATAAAATTATTATAATATAATATAATATAATATAAAATATAAAATAAAATAAAAAAATATAGGCACCTAAGGTTTAGCAAAGAATGTCAGTCTGTGTATAAACAAACAATTTTTACTATTAGGCATACACTGTTATAATATTTATTTATATATTTTTATGTTTTCAGTTTTCATTTTTGGTTGAAGTTTTAGTTTTAGTGATTTTGTTATGTGCTCTTGTCATGTTTTTATTATTATTATTATTAATATAAATTAATAATAATAATAATAATAATAATATATTTATTAATTATTATTATTATTAATAATAATAATTATTTTAATTTCATTTTTAGTTTTAATAATTTTAGTATATTCAAATTCAACTTATTTTAAGTAAGTTGCCAAGACATTTCTAATTTTTATTTATTTATTTTTTTACTTACATTTTTTTTTATCTAATATTTATACTTCAGTTTATTTCAGCTTTATTTTAATTAATAAAAGACATTTTTCTATTGCTTTAGTTTTAGTTAACCATAGCAACATTGGTTCATCCACCTTATTTTGCAATAAGTAATCTATTGTCTTTGAATGTTGAAGACTTCTGATTCATTAGCTGCTATAGGTACTAGAATAACAACAAAGTGCTGTAAACTATTTGCACTACAAACCAGTGTGTTTATAAATACGATAATAAGCTAAAGTAATATGATAACAAAACACCTGTTTGCAGTTTACCAGGGTGATTAAGGTGGATTTTTCAGCTACTGTTTCTGCAGGTTACATCATTACACCAGTAGGTGGTGACAAGTGACTGTCTTCATGAGTGAGTCATTCATTCACAGATTTTTTTCAAAATCACTGATTGATTCAGGAAGGAGTCATTGAATTTTTCACTTAATTTGGAATAATTAATGTAACAATTAATTTGGAGCAACACAGTTCTTGCTTGCATGAAATTGTGAATTATATGTTGTTGTTCATACAGTATAACTGTATTGGTTTTATTAGATGTTTTTTTAAAGATCCATATTTTTGTGAAGAATAATTCTTTGCAGATCCATCCCCGTGTGCATTCAGAAGCAGGGATCATTAACTGTGGGCAATATTTAAATAAGTTTGGCATTGAAACACACAGCTCACTGTGAGTCGATGTGTTTGTGTGTGCAGTCGAGCCGCTCATGCATGAGATGCTTTTTGTATAAAAAGATGAATTTGAGAAAGCACAAAAGACAGTGCTATTTGCATTTTTCTTCTCAAACAGCATTCAGGAGATTGCAGCTCTGTGGAGTCCAATGAATCCCTTGAGGAACACAAAAACAGATAGAAGACTTTATGTAAAGATGTGTGTAGAATAATCTTAATAGTAAACATACTGTTGGAATTTCTATTGCAATAAATATTCAGATTATGATCAAAATCAGATTCATATTTGAACGTTTCTGCATGCAGTCATTTTTGATTAATTAATTTACTCATTTGCAAAAAGTAATTTAAAAATCAATTTAAAAAAGTGAGTTCACACTAAAAATACATTACAATACATTTTAGTCCAGCTCATGAATATTAATTAGGGATGTAACATATATTTCTAAGAGTGGGTGGGACTATAAGATATACAGTTTGCACTTTTAGCATAAGATGAAATTGAATTGGCTTGGATCTGCTCATATGAGCATTTCCTATAGGTGTTTTGTAAGTATTTCTCTTCTACTACCATAATAAAACACTCACTTGCATCCATGCGCACAAAATCCTGCGCACAACATGCACAGGATTCCGGATGTCCTCTTGAAATACAGCTGTTTTTTATTTATATGTATGAAAAGCGAGCTGAAAATAGAACAAGAACCCCATTGAGCGTGTGATCCGCTGGAGCACCTGTGCCGATCTCCCGGCTTCAGGACTTATAGATGTGGATCTGCTGTAGGCGTCCTGCGTCTGTGAGGCTTCCTCCTCAAAGCTTAAAGGGCCTATTTACTTTTCACACAGGCACAATGCTATGGAGTTTCTTTCCTCTTTGCAGCTGTGTGTGTGTGTGTGTGTGTGTAAAGGAACAATCCAGTGACCTTCAGCCATTCATAACAAGCAGTATGTGACAATAAAAGCATTATCATAGATGTTAGTTTGTCCTTTCAAAAAAAAGTTGTTCAGTCTTTAATCTTTTTAGGATTGTGCATATGTAGTTTACCATGGAAATGACATGTTTGAAGTGCTCTAGTTTCAGATAAAACCACAAGTAAAAACTTCAGGGAAGTGAAAGTGAAAAAGTCATTAACCTTGAAATGCAGTAATAGAAAAGTATGTATGTATTCATTTATTTATGACATTAATATATTGACAATGAAGTCATTACCAGTTACCAGTCATTAGTGATTCTATGCATGGAGTATGCATTTGCAATCCATGCAATCCATTTATTCCATTTGCTTGATTGAGTTCACATTTATATATTGACAATGAAGTTATAACCAGTTTATTACTTATTTATTCATTTATTACATTGATATCTTGACAATGCAGTCATTACCGGTAACTTAATTATAATTAATTAATTAATTAATTAATTA
>JAFVLL020001752.1:0-32029 GCA_021397915.2 Tor tambroides
TCTAATTTTGTCATTTTGGCCTCCAAATCTTGGTCCTGTTGGGCCTCTCCTGCAAAAAAAAAAAATCCATTTTAGTAACCAAACAAACTGTCATAAACATCTTTGCTATAAAAGCTGCGTGCAAACAAAAATGGCTGCTTAAAGACCTGTTTATTGGTCAATGCATGGATGATTATGCAAACTACAGACTCACAGGAAAAAGTCCTCCTCTTCATCTGAGTCTTCCTCTAGAAGATTCCTCTGCAAATTAAGAAGACGAGGGTGTCAGGGTGGTCAGAACTGGTGCAGGCTGGGTTTAATCTAAAATTCCATCTGAACTGAGACCATGTGTTTGACATAAGAGTGACCAGACTGAGACTTGTAAAGATCTTATTGTGAAGTATATAGTCATCTGCCAGACATGAAGGACAACAGATCACTTTGAATGGCACAATGTGGGCACAGCGTGTGACGCAGTATTCCCGGAACGGAACTCACCTGGAGATAAACCCGTTCAGAACACAAACTACTACAAGGAGATACTGCTGATGCATGAGAGATATGAACTCCATTTGGTCTGCATTTGTGCCATCTGATCTTTTGAGCAATGAATCACAAATCAGGAGGCATCTAGTTGACCTTCCATTAGTTTTGTTATAACGTCCATGATTGATCACATTTAACAAATACCTCACTAGATCATTTCAACATCTCGATGACTAATGTTATATAACGCTCCATAACTGCAGCCAGACCTGTGACTCTCCTACAAAATTCCATCTGGTCAATTAAATGCTAATGTCAACCTTACCACAGAAAAACTAAATGTTTAGCAAAAAATAAAGAATGCTCAAAGAAATTGAGCATTTTACGGTATTAAAAAGGTATGTTTGTGGGTGATGTTAAATCAGTCCATAACAGTTACTTTGATGAATGGTGATGAGAATCAAGAATCACAATCGTCAACTACAGATGTCAACGGTGACCTTCTTCAAGCTAAAATGCATTTGAAGTGTCATGAAACCCTAAAACACATTTTTTTGAGACGTTAACATACATGAACAAGTTGCACGTTGGTGAAAACAATATCACTGCCACAATGTTTTGGAAGGGAATGTGCTTTAAAAAGTAAAGAAGTTCAATTTTACATCTAAAATATATTGTTCTACAAAATCAGTTCAACTGATTTGTCAGATTCATTACAAAACTGATTTAAAAGAGTAATTTGTGACATACACAGGCTATATAGACATCTTTTACTCCATGCATACAATATGTAAAAATAAATAAATAAATAAAGCAATTGTGTTATCATTTAGACAAACATCTGCAACTGAAATATGATGAACATTTACCATTTCATTTTGCTGCCCAATATCTAGGGGTATTTCATGAGACTTGAGACCAATGTCTCAGAGTGCAAAGTCTGGTGGTTTTAAAGCATTTTAGGATTGATTCTCAATGTCATATATAAGCTGCTGTTTTAGGAACTGACATTTTTGGGTCTGGACTCTATCTGCTGGGTTTTAGGAAAATTCATATAAATGATTCAGCATAAGGAAATGAGTTCATGAAAAGATTTCATGTTGTGACTGCAAGTAACCCTGCAACTGCTCACTTCCAATTGGCCATTTACTAGGGGATATTTAAACAAGAACCAGGTCTGTCCTTGGGTCACGGTCAACAGTGTTACATAACCGGCACGTGGAAAGCCACATTCATCTTCACTCTATTACACATACTTGTTTTCTCACTGCTGCTGAGTTTCGATGTGAGGCAAATTAGAAGAGACTTTTCTTTGGATGTGTTAATGTCTGAAACATCCAACGGATTCTCCCAAACATACATCAGTCGGGAGTTATACCCAAGTCAAATACACAAGGTTATCATATCCTGGCATTGACTTTTGGGGTATTTGACTGTAAGGTCTGGCAGGGTTTTTAACGGTTTTTAAATGACTCTCTAGGACTGGCAGAAGATGGAGACATTGAATGTTAATTATGAAATCGGTACTGACAGGTTCTTGGGAAGGGCTCTGCTAGTTTATTACCCCCTGCTTGAGCTAATGCCTGTTACATCATGACATTAGTCTTCACTTTCAAATCAACTTTTCTGTTGTTTTCCATTCAGTGTCTGTTTTTGTTAATCAAATATAGATTTATTGTTAGTGGTGCTTGCTATGGCAATTTGACTTACACTACCATTCAGAAGAAGTCTCTTATGCTCACCAAGACTGCATTTATATAATTAAAAAAACAGTAATATCGTGAAATATTATTACAATTAAATTAACTGTTTTCTCTTTTAATGTAATCTAAAATGTAATTTATTCCTGTGATGCAAAGCTGAATTTTCAGCATCATTACTAGTCTTCAGTGTTACACAATCCTTCAGTGTTCCTACCAATGTTAAAAAAAAAAAAAAAAAGAGTTGTAATGCTTAATATTTTTTAGGAAACCATAATACATTTTTGCAGGATTTTTTGTATGAATAAAAAAAAACATTTATTTTGAAAAATATCTATTTTTTTAAAAAAAAATTTATTTCTTGGTGCCCCCGTAGCACCTGTTTTTTAAATTAATTTCTTATTTAATTTCTTCTTATTTATTCAAGTATTTCTTTTTTTTCTTGTTGTTCTTTTATAGTTTATGTACCCACTAATTATTTCTCTCTCCCTTTATTTTTATTTATTTATTTTTTCTCTATAAACATTCTCCTCTGACCTTCTACAAATAGGCTGTTCTACATACATATTACGAAATGCATGATAGCGATATACACATACTCAACATAATTGTTACACACACACTTCACATAACTACATGTACATCCTAAAACAGCCAAAAAAATCCATTAACTTACAATGAAGGAGAGACCCCACCACCTTCAAAACCCTAGCATTGCAGCAGTGCCTTATACATAGGCCAAAAACACTCTTTTTTCATTTAAAGGATCTAGTTTACAAATTATGTCTGTTTGTTTCTGCAAAATCATGTTCTGTTTTATTTGAGTTTTTCTGTATATTTTTCTCTCCATCTGTTTAATTTCTTTTCCATCTCAGTTTATCCACTGCTATTATGACATGTGGTAACTGCTTGTTGTTAAGAACAAACTGCTCTCTGAAAGGTCGTACAACATGTGGTGTGTGAGTATTTGAATACTGCTGTTTTAGATGGGCTGTTATATAAAGTAGATTTTTTGTGGTCTGCAGACACTGAGGAACATGAGGAGAGAGCTGTTTACTCTTGCTGTAAACAACATAAACAGATTATGGAGCACAATGGGGTTGTAAAAGTGCAGAAACATGCAAGTCTGGGTCTAGTCAGCTAAGAGCATCTTTAGAGCTCTCATCTACATGTTGTCATCACCTTCAGGTAATCTATATGGTAAGAACTGACTCACTGTTGCCTTAGCGACTTACCCGCTCACTGCGAATGGAGCCGGTGACCTCCTCATCATTCAGATGCCGTTTAAATTTAGGAGGCATGCTGGGATCGAGCTGCTCCTCCCTCTCTGGCTCCCTCTGCAGGCAAACACAGGAAATGCAGCAGTAATTACATATCTCCAGTCCACTGACTCTCTTAACACATAATAAAATAATTTCATCCCAAATAATATTTTAGTTCATTAGCTTTAAATTAGGATGGGTTTGGTTGACTTTTACAATGCACCATAGCAATCTGTGAATTATTACAGCATTCAACAGTCACAGATGTGAGTTTAGCAGCTAAGTGATCCAATCAGATTTTAAAGCTGGAACTATCTGTTCTTTAAGTGTTAATTTAGACCAGACTGTGACTTAAGAGAAAGCTCAATTATAATGACCACATATCTGTGCACCGGTCTGTTGGTTGGTTCATTAGACTGGACTTTGGGCCATAAAAGCTGCACAACTTTTAAGTAAATCCAGTCGTAATTCAGACTTGGGGAGAGACCACCCCGTTCTGTTTAACTCGTTTGGTCATGGGGATCAATCTAGCCACACCAATTGTAATGTGCTGCTTGCAAACATCAAACAGAGCAGTTAAAGTCAAGCTCCAGCAATTGATGTGAAAGTCATAACGTTCCTCAGTGTGTATTTACTTTCAATTCACGCAGCAGTTCATTTATGGCTAAACCATTCGGTCGTTCTTTTACAAACCTGGAGCTTACAGCTTTGAAGTCACAGCAGGTTTTCATCATGAAACTATCAAGCTTAAACTTTACCAATGGAATAATAATGACTGGTTCTCATACAGACCTGATGGACACTCTCACATTGATCATAAAAGTCATTTTGAAATTGTAGCTTGCCAAATTCTATATTTATGTCATTTAAACAAAACCATAATAATAACAGCAATATTCACCTAAATACGTATGTGCTATGAAAAAGACTGCACAGGGACTTCTAGGAAAACTATAGAGCGGTGCAGTGATGACAGATTTTTGTAGGCCAACCCGAAATTAAGCATCACCCTGTTGCCCTCGATAAAAAGCCATTGGCAATTTTCCCCTGGCTTTTGATTCACTGCAAAAAATAAGCTCTGTAACCAACAAATGTTTATAATTCTTCATCAAGATCTTCTCATTTTCACAAATGAACACAATTTCTATGAATTTCTAAGCCTAAATACAATCGGCAGAGGTAAAAAGCTAACATTAGGGTATATGTTGTAGAATAAAAAGTGAAAATATCTTGATCTTTTGTTCAACACAGACCTTATTTCAGGTATTTCACCAAAACTCACTAAAAAAACAAACAAAAAAAAACACAATAAACATTGACTTTGGGAACCAGGTTTTAGGACCAGGGCATTCTAGAAGACAGTGCATATCGTAATGTGACATAAAACACTGATGCTGTGTTGTAATACTACTCCGATTAGGAAAAACTAGCTTGTTACCAGAAAAGCTACACGATTTTACTGTCACACTACTGAAAAATGTTATTAGGTTGTAGTTAAATGTTGCATTTTCACTACTTTTAGTGAGTTACTCCATAACAATCAGTACTTGAGTGAAGAATATGATAAATTGTGCATTTATGGAAAAGGTGTTCCTGTAAATAACAGATGATATCCTGAACGGATGTGCGTCAGTTAAAAAAAAAAAAAAACATGAAATGCATTCAGGAATACTTGCTATTCTTGGGAAATATGATCTAGTCTCCTCTTTAACAGGTAAAACAAAGCTGCTTCCTTCCTCCACCCGCCGAACAACACACTTAACCCAGTCTCTGTGTCTAGTACCATTGAGTCCACTGTCCTCTCTCTGAGACTCTCTGCTTCTCTTGCTGGAAGAGCTGTCGGAAAACGGCTTCTCCTTTATCCAGGAGCACGGCAGAGCTTTTCCAGAAAGCAGGAGAGGGGGAAAGAGGGGCTGGGGACAGGGAACGAGAGGGAGGGAGGGAAGAGAAGGACACATGGGGTTTGAGAGAAAGAGAAAAGGTAAAAAAACGATGCCAAGACAGAGAGAGAATCCAACCATCATCCATTGAGACCACTCAGACAGATTTACTTTTTTAATTTAAGTTCATTTCTGTGTAAGAACAATTAATTAGGCATAAAAGAGTAGGTCAGTCATAGTTACAGTGTCTTAAAGGCATCACCCAAAATGTCATTGAATCAACCTTGTGTTGCTCCAAACTCTTGTGCCTGCAATTCTTCTTAAATTTCACCTGCACTTCCCAATATCTAAATGTGTGTGTGTGTGTGTGTGTGTGTGTCACAGACAGGGACACTCGAGAAACAGTGATTTTATGTAATTAATGGTATGTGTGATTTTTACAATAGTGTGAAGATTTTCAGCAATGTCTGTTTCTCACACAAAAACACTGCAGTTTCAGAAGATTTGAAATAGTGTATAAGTCATATGTACCACTTTTATGATGTTTTTCCTCTCCAAAAGAAGTGGTCAGTATGAGCTATTGTTATTTAGAACTTAGCTGCAAGAAGATTTTTCAAAATTTTTAATGTTTTTTAGTGTGATTTTTAATGTTTTTTTAAAGAAGTCTCTTCTGCTCACCAAGCCTGCATTTATTTGATCCAAAGTACAGCAAAAACAGTAACATTTTGAAATATTTTTACTATTTAAAATAACTGTTTTCTATTTGAATATATTTTAAAATGTAATTTATTCCTGTGATTTCAAAGCTGAATTTGGGAATTATAGAAAAGAATACTTTTATTTAGCAAGGAAGCTTTAAATTTATCGAAATTGATGATAAAGACATTTATAATGTTACAAAAGATTTCTATTTCAGAAAAATGCTGTTATTCTGAACTTTCTATTCATCAAAGAAACCTTAAAAAATTCTACTCAGCTGTTTTCAACATAATAATAATAATAATAATAATAATAATAATAATAAATGTTTTTTGAGCAGCAAATCAGAATATAAGAATGATTTCTGAAGGATCATGTGAATGGAGTAATGATGCTAAAACTTCCGCTTTGAAATCACAGGAATACATTACATTTTAAAATATATTCAAATAGAAAACAGTTATTTTAAATAGTAAAAATATCAAAATTGTACTGTTTTTTGCTGTGCTTTGTATCAAATAAATGCAGGCTTGCTGAGCAGAAGAGACTTCTTTAAAAAAAACATTAAAAATCTTACTGTTCAAAAAAAGATATTGAGAGGTACAAGTGAAATTTGAGAAGAATTACGCTGAATAAATATAGTTTAGTATGTATATATATTACAGATGCATAATTAAAACAACATGGAAATGAACAGAAATTTAAAAAATGTGCAACAGTGCAATGGTTGGACAGAAGGCTGCAAGGATGGATGGACTGAAGGATGGAAGGATGGATGGGAGACCATTTTCATGTGTATGAAACAGAGTTGGGACTGGGATGATAGTAAAGAAAACTGAAAGCAGAAATCTGGCCCTGCTGTTTCCAATACAAACCACCAAACCCACAATGAACATTCTGATAGCAGAATGTTTACAGACTTCACAAGTGATCACACTGATTAAACCCTCATGCGTCACGTTGTTACGGAACAGCTTCATAACAATAGACAGCTCACAAACAATACTACTCTCCATCACGATTTAGAAACACACAGGCCAGGGAACAGCTAAAAGAAACACTGAGATCACTAACACATAACAGGACTTACATCATTCAGGAAATAAGACAGGCTTGACTTTCAACAACTGTGGATGTTTTAAAGACTGTTTGAGTATCTGAGTCTAAACCAATGACACTAACATAATCACTGAGCAGAGAAGTAACAATGAAACTGAAACGGATAGACTCAACATTCACTCATTCGTTCAATCGTGTAGATCGCACTATAACGTGTATACTGTCTTCAGAATGATGACAGTTATTAATATTATTAAACCCAACAACTCCTAAACATACTAGTTTTTCTTGAAGCATTCGACTGACTGCATATTACCGATCATTTCTAATAAAACAACAGCTCATATTCCTGCTAAACATAGATTCATGCTAGTCAACACAACCACATAAACATGCTGACCCTACAGGATGCTAAAAAAAAACCGAAGCAAATGATAAGACATGGTTTTGGGAAAAACAAGCATTAAATCAAATAATCGTGTTTACATGAGGATTTGTGAAGGAATGGAAACGCTGAAGTGAAAACAGATGGAATGACAGCTAGCATGACTGCTAACACCACTGGCTACAGCACTGACCGCTACACAAACAGGCCTCAAGAGCCACATCTTCGGCCAGTCTACCTCAGAGAGTTCGCTTTTGTCGATTCCTGTTTGGAAAAACCTCGTTTATAATCCCGCTGACTGTGTCTGATCCGATCCTGAAACGTCCTGAATGATGTCTCTCGCTCGGCTCTGAAGCGGAAGTCAGAACAGCTGGACGGATACTGTTTCCTGCAGACACATCATCATTACCGTCATCACCATCTTCATCTTCTATTATAATATTTGCAAAGAAATTTTGGCCAGACGTTTTAAGTTTCATCAGGAGTCAAATTTATAATGAATGTGTCCTGTTTTGGAAGGACGTAGTCCTGGGTTTCACTGAGCATGAACAATCTAAAAGAAAACAGTTATATGTAGTGAATCTGATTTTGCTTCTTACAAAATTCCACATCCACAGATGCAAATATTCAAACTCCAGACCTCTCCCTTTTGTTTTGAGCGGTACCCTCCATTGATCTGGTTGTCTAAGAACAAAAAAGCTTTAAAAACTATATCTGTCTGTAACTCTTTTTCCATATTTAATGACATGTAAGTCTCAAATTTGTTTTTTCAGTTTGTAATGTATTAAACACCCACTTTTATTTTGATTTTTTCTTTATTTGTTTATTTTATTTTGTGATTATTGTCTATCATTTATATGTTGATGGTTGTATTACTTTGCGTATTCTGTTTTTGATTTTTGAGCATTAAAAATATTCTATTATAATATTACAACATCATTTATTAATAAATAAGTAAACAAAATATGATGAAAAATCATCAACATCTAATACAACAAATAGTATAAAAATCATCACCACCAGTAAAAATATATATTTTTTAAATCATCATAATCTAATCCATCAACCAATCATCAAACAAACTTATCTTCATCCAGTAAAATGATAAAATCTACAAAATTCTTCATCGTCATCATCATTACATTCATCATCATCATCACAAGCAGCCCAGCTATATTGAGTGATCACTAATCTAGTGAGTCATTATTTCTGATTAAATGACTAGACTGATTTCTGAAGAGTAATGGCTGCTGAAAATTTAGCTTTGCCATTACAGGAATAAATTACGTTACAACATTATAACATTATTACATTATATAAGTGAATATTTCACAATATTATTGTATTTTGCTGCATTTTTGGTCAAATAAATGCAGCCTTGGTGAACATAAGGGATTTTTTTTTTCAGAAACATTAAAATAAGCGACACCAAACATTTGAAAAACATTTGAATACAATAGATAGATAGATAGATAGATAGATAGATAGATAGACAGATCGATAGATAGATCGATAGATAGATCGATCGATCTCACAAAATATGTTTTATACACTTAGGTTGATTTTTTTATTTATACTCACTGAAATTCCCTGAAATTGATTAAACAAACATTAAAAATAACCAAGGACTTGAGAAGGTTTATGGAACATTTGTAGCAATAAATTCAGATCATCCTGTCACATGAATAAGAAAAAAATGCAGAGTGATGCAGCTCTACAGAGGAGAAATGGTTTTGTAAGCAGGCCCGGAATGTGTCCCGAGAGCTACAGGAGGCATGATCTGTAAAACAGGCAACCTTGAGAAATGTTTCGCATGGGAATAAAAGGTGCTTCGCAAAGTGAAAAAGATTAGGTGATGTGTCCCCAAAAAGGCCCTTGTCAAAGGTGCACATTTTTACCACATATTTCCCCTGTAAGGATGCACTTACAGACATAAAAGTGAAATTTCTTTTGC
This sequence comes from Tor tambroides, assembly GCA_021397915.2. Lineage (NCBI taxonomy): Eukaryota > Metazoa > Chordata > Actinopteri > Cypriniformes > Cyprinidae > Tor > Tor tambroides. The sequence continues at coordinate 9,405 of JAFVLL020001752.1, forward strand.
ATGTATCTTTTGAGCACAAATCTGGTCTGGTCTATTTTAGCTGGACAGCAGATTGAGTGTGCAAAGCTCTGTGTATATTGACACTCTAAGACTCTGCCAGTTGTTTCATTTTCAGATTCCTGTGAGACATTGAAGGACATGAAAAACTGATGAGAAATATCAGGATATAAACAGTGAGAAAGCCAAGCATGACTTTGAATATTCCAAGTCACTGGGCTCAAAATGTTTGCTATTTGAATCGAGACAGCAATATTTTTAACAAAAGAAAAAGCATGTGAAACTGTACAGTAGTCTATTTCTAAGAAATAGTAGGATATTTCTTAACCTTGCCTGTTTAAAAAACTCCACTGTCTTACTTTACTGTGACCTGCTTCGACCTTCAGGTTAATTAAATGTGCCTATGGGACACTTCAAGTCATAATTCAGGTGGGTTATAAAGCTGTGCTCTCAGACTTTGACTTTTTATTTGTCCGGCTTAACCTCTAACATCCCTCCTTATGATGGCGAGAACATGCTTAGAAACTAAAAGAAGCAATGGCTTACATACATATCATCAATTCACAGATCATTACACCCAAGAAATATATTCCAAAATTTATGAAGAAACAAATTTATGACCTTTGACTTCAAATGTCACTAAAAGGGAATATTTATCTGTCTGTTGATCCTAATGTTTATTCACTCAGCCAGAGTCCAAGGTTTGGTGCACGTTGAAAACGGCTAAAATAAACTGCCCTGTCGTCCTGATGAGATGAGCAGACGTCCTGAAACTGAGGGAGTAAGAGCAGGAGAGATACAGTCACAGAAGATTTAGTCAAGGCCTCTAGATGAACATTTGAATGTTTCATGTGGGATGTATATGGAAAGGTGGAAGGCTGGTTGATGGGATGGAGCTCAACAGGAATCCAGGCTTGGTTAAAGGATAATAAATGACAGGAGTGAATGGTGCAAGGGTGAAGGATGAGTGGTTAAACCTGTGATAGTCCCACAGGCACTTGGCCAGACCTCCATACTATCCTGTTTATACACATCAAGGTTAGTATTGTTAACTAAAAAGCAACGTTTTTCATTTTCCTTTAGCTTAAAAGAATAGTTCAACCAATAATTTGCAGAAAATGTACTCACCCTTCAATCCAATACGTAGATGAGTTTGTTTCTGTAACAGATTTGGAAAAATTTTGCATTACATCACTTGCTCACCAATGGATCCTCTTTAGTGAATGGGTGCCGTCAGAATTAGAGTCCAAACAGCTGATAAAAACAACACAATAATCCACAAGTAATCCACACCACTCCAATCCATTAGTTGATGTTTTGTAAAGCTGCGTGTTTGCAAGAAAAAATGCATCGTTAAAATATGTTTAACTTTAAACAGTTGTTAAAATATGAGTACTCTATCTATAATACTGCTTCCTGTAGTGAAAAAGTAATCTTATCTGAATCAGGAGAGAATTATTCACTGATCAAGTGTTTACAAATGAAAACACTCCAAAAAATCCCTAAACAAAGGTTTTTATCAGCTGTTTGGACTCTCATTCTGACGGCACCCATTCACTGCAGAGGATCCATTGGTGAGCAAGTGATGAAATGGTACATTTCTCCAAATCTGTTCTGATGAAAAAACAAATTCATCTACATGCTGGATGGCCTTAGCAAATTTTCAGAAATTTTTAAATTTTTAGGTGAACTATTCTTTTAACTTACACATATCTTATTCATCATGGCGTGAAAACATACCTTCGGTGTCCAAAAATCTGAGACCATTGGTGAAAATGTTTCTACTTAAGTAGATATATACTTTAAATATATTTGACTACACGTGATGGACTCAGCATAATAATTTTAGTACAAAGTTTAATTTAAAAAAATGAAATTTAATTTCAATATTCATTACATCATCCTTTTGCATTAATGACAGCAGAACTTGAACTGCATTAAATTTGATGTTTTGTTAAAAAAAAAAAAAAACTTTTCAGGTTTTTGACCTTTTCAGAAATACTTATTTCATTAGTGACACAGAAAAAAATGCAGAATCTTAGATATTTTGTATTTATTTCCTAACTGTTGTATTTAAAATATTTCAAATTTAAAAAAAAAAAAATGCTTGTTTCCAGGTTTCACTTTGGACCCCACTGAATATGGCAAAATGATATGAAAAACAGAGCTTTCTCATGTATCTTTGTTCTGTCAGATGTTAACTCTGGCACGAGCCTCTCTTTTCACTTCACCTTTCAAACTGCCTTAAACAATGTTCACAAAACATTGGATCACCTGCTGCTGTCTAGTCAACAAGGCAGTAAACACGTTTTCCCTAAACAGGAACTGTGTGTCCAATCATTCCACCAGATCAGTAGGTGCTAGGCCACAAAAATGTCCCGCTGAAGATGAGGAGGAGAACACCAGGTGTTCGTGAAAGCCTCCTGATGGGTCACCGCAAGATGCTGCTGTTGATTATGACCTTTTAAACTGGATTCCTGCACTTTATGGGACATCTTGCAGAGTAAGAGTGCAGTTTATGCACTTTCTCATGTGTGGTTACAGGTCCATTAGAACATATGAGACTCTGTAGGCTTTGTAGTTTTGATTGAATGAACCGTTATATTTTCATCTATATATGCTACTGCTAAAGGTTTGTTGTCAATAAGATTTGAAGAGTTCAGATGCAAAAGCCTCTAAGTACGTCTGACGTTTTTCTTTAAAATGAGCATTTCTTTCTGGCTACTATGTATAGGTTTCTATGTAAGTACTGGTACTTCTGAATGGGTTGAGGCTGGGATTTAGCGCATTTGAAGTGAAAGTACTTGATGAACATATACTATGTGTGGAGAGCGTTCACTCAGTATCGTTATCTCATTTTTGACCAAGATGGCTTTTAGAGGCTTTTGCATTGGAACTCCTCATTTGTTTTTTGTGCAAGAAATTAATACTTTCCAACAAAGATGTATTAAATTGATCGAAAGTGACAGTAAAAACATTTATAAGATTACAAATGTTTTGATTTCCAATAAATATTGTTCTTTTGAACTTTCTGTTCATCAAATAATACTGAAAAAATGTTTTATTAAGCTGCATAACTGTTTTCAACATGGATAATAATAATATTTCTTGAGCAGTAAATCAGCATATTAGAATGATTTCTGAAGGATCATGTGACACTGAAGACTTGAGTAATGTTGCTGAAATTCAACTTTACCATCACAGGAATAAATTACATTTCAAAATATATTAAAATTGAAAACAGCTATACAGCTATCACAATATTACAGTTTTTACTGTATTTTTGATCAGACTGCTTTCAAAAACATTTAAAAAATCTTACCAACTCCAGATTTTTGAACATTAATGTATATATTATTTAATAATATTTTATATTGGCAAAACAAAATTATTAATGTGCTTAAAAAAACTGCATATATAAGGCCATTTAAAAAATAATTATGCAGTTCTCCGGACAGCTCATAGTTTCGGTTGTATAACAAGTATTAATGACTACAGGATGTTTTTTCGCTTTAAGCACTTGTTTTACCCACTAGACAGACATCCGACAAAATGTTTACACATTGTGAACTCGAAAAGCGTTAGACAAAAGCATTTCCACACGATTAGGAGTTGAGGAATGTTGTTGTTGTATAATTGAGGGTCATAAGGTGCCTATTTCTCACCGTCTTTCTTTGTTTTCCATAGATGCCACTCCTTGATCTTTATGGGCTCACTCCCATAAGCCCAGCAGGAGCTGGGACGGGGACGCAGCCCGTGTTTTGATGTGGTTTGGACATAGACAGTTTGCATGGGCTCCTGAATACCGGAGATATTTTCCCTAGCCATTTGCTCTCAGTTCTCTCAGCAGTTGTTTGCATCCCAATCATCCCGTGCAACCATGAGGAATTCAAACCTCAGGTGCTTTTAAAACTTTTTTTCCTCCACTGTGCTCCAAAAGAAATTTGGGTGCATATCCATTGTAAAAGGCCTTTGAATGAGTATTTTTGGTTTGAAAGTTGAGCCTAGAAGACACATAGTCATGATCCAGGGTAATACATTTAAAATGTTTGCTTTATAGCCCTATAAATGATTTGTAGCTTAGTGACTAGGCTATATTCTTCTTTCTGATGAATTTAACATTAGGTACTTGATATTGCACCCATCAAAAAACTGAATGGATGAGAGACCTTGAACTAGAGGTTATACAGACCAAAAGCAATTTAGTGCTCCTATTCTCCTATCCTATTTATGATACTATACATTAATAGCAGTGAGTTATGGCAGTCAGTAACAGGCATATCACATGCAAATATTATCACGCATACACTACAGTTCAAAAGATTTTTTTAATGCTTTAAAAGAAGTTCCTTAAAGCTGCATTTAAAAACAGGAATACTGTAAAATATTATTACAATTTAAAATGAACTGTTTTCCATTTAAATTAGTTTAAAATGCAATTCTGATGCAATGCTGAATTTTCAGCAGCCATTACTCCATTACTTTTTGAATAGACCTCCCTAACAAATATGAGCAATAGCAAGGATATTATATTTATCTTTTTTCACAACTAAAATATTTTTCTAGAACCTTCTTTGAGAGTAATGGAAGGCTGATTTCTGAATCAGATGCATCCATATACACGTGTTACCAATAAAGGCTTCTTTGTCACGAGGGAAAGGAAGAGAAAGTGAGCGAGCGAGCGAGTGAATGAATGAATGAGAGAGAGAATGCAAGAAACAGCAGTGCAAACACTGCCTGGATGCCATTAATAATGAGAAACACAAACAGTAGATGATATAACTGTAATACAGAGTCACATCCCCCCTGCGCAGAGGGCAAATGAACAAACAGGAGGTGTCACAGGAACATCCTGAAGATTTATGACTCTGAATTCCCCACGTATCTGTCCTCAGATCTGCTCTGTCCTCTCTCTCTCACACACACACATACACAAAATTACTAAGAAAACCAAATGGGGACATACCATAAACTGTTAGCCAATTATAATTACTATAGTTAATGATAACTTGGATTCATTACTAATTAACTGTGAAAATGAAAGATGCAGATGATTTTTATAAACAAAGCATTTATTTAAAAGACAATAAGGATGGAGTACATTTGAAACCGTTTATGAGCAGAACATTAGTGCTTTGATTTGAGCCAGAGCCTGATGAGCCAAACTGAGCTCCGATTGGCTGAATCTGCTTGGAAAGAGAACAGTACTCAGTCTTGCTGTTTTGAGCGCTTGGTCTCTGGTGCGTCGTTAAGCTGGGAGAAGTGTTCCGACAAGGCTGCCAGGGCACGGTACCGATGGGAGATGCTGTTCTTCACTTCTTTTGGGAGCTCAGCATAACTGCCCACAGAAACACAGCACAAGAGGAATGAGAAAAACAAAATCAATATCAAAACAAAAAGAGCTTTAAGTGCTACTTTTAGCTGACAAATTTATTTGGCATTCATTTTAACCTATTGTTGCTAGAAATGTACTCAATGCTTTTGTTTTCTTGTCAATGTGTCGTTCTCTGAGGAAGAGTACAATATTTTGTATAACACATTTTACAACATATATTCTTATAATGAGATCACATGGACTGCAGGAAAAGTCTTTAATACATATTTGTGACCCTGGACCACAAAACCAGTCTAAAGTAGCACGGGTACATTTGTAGCAATAGCCAAAAATACATTGTAATGGTCAAAATTATCGATTTTCTTTTATGCCAAAAATCATTAGGATATTAAGTAAAGATCATGTTCCATGAAGATATTTAGTAAATGTCCTACCATAAATATATCAAAACTTAATTTTTGATCAGTAATATGCATAGCTAAGAACTTAATTTGGACAACTTTAAAGGCGATTTTCTCAGTATTTTGATTTTTTTTTACACCCTAAGATTCCAGATTTTCAAATAGTTGTATCTCGGCCAAATATTGTCCTATCCTAACAAACCACACATCGGTGGAAAGCTTATTTATTCAGCTTTCAGATGATGCATAAATCTCAATTTCGGAAAATTGACACTTATGACTGGTTTTGTGGTCTAGGGTCACATTTAGATTTGGTTAAATCAAAGCACAAGTCTTTTCAGAAGATTTACTTTGACCAATACTGTCACCTACTGGTGAACCTGAGAAACACAACTGCAAAGTTAAGAAATGATACTCACGTTTTTTCATAGCCATCAGGCTGAAAACAAGGATCCCAGCCAAAATCCCTTGGCCCCCTGGGCTCAACAATACGTCCCTGAAAAAAAAAAAAAAACCATCAGAAATTTTGGAGGTAGGAATCAAAACCTGAATGGTATAGTGGTCAATGTAACACATTTATATACACTGTCTGTCAAAAGTTTGGAGTATCATTTTTTTTTTAAATAAATGAATGCTTTTATTTAGCAAGGATGCAATAAAACGATGAAAAGTGACAAAGGCATTTAAAAATGTTGCAATAGATTTCTATTTCAAATAAATTCTTTTCTTTCCTATTAATCAAAAGATTCAGTGTTTTTGTTTCCATATAAGAAGCACAACTGTTTTCAACACTCATAATAAGAAATGTTTTTGAGCACCAAATCAACATATTAGAATGACTTCTGAAGGATCATGTGACACTGAAGACTGGAGTAATGATGCAAAAAAATTCAGCTTTACCATCACAAGAATAAATTACATTTTCAAATATATTCAAATACAAAACAATTACTTAAAGCTGTAATAATATTTCCTAATAATACGGTTTTTACTATATTTTGATCAAATAAATGCAGACACGCTGAACATAACACACTTTTTTTCAAAAACATTAAAACATATCACTGACCCTAAACTTTTGAGCAGTAGTGTACATTACAAATCTGTGGTGCTTATATGCATCTGTCAATGGATTCAGTTTATTTATTGATAATGATAGTGGAGACAGAACATGACGGCAAAAAGAGAAGAGGGGAAACAAGATGATCTTGCATTGCCTGTATGAGTACCAAAGCTCGATGTAAAAATCACTACATCACGACTCTGATTGGACAGAAAAGTAAATAAACATGCTCACCTCGGTTCTTCCTCTGAACAGCTGAACTGGTTTGTCTTTTCCAGCACAGAAAGCAAATGTACACAGAGCCCAGGCAGATTTATCCTCAAAACCTGCTAGCAATTTATACAATCCTACAAACATTAAGAAAACAGCTCAATTTGATTATTACTAATTTTGCCTCTGCACTAAATATGACTTCTTAAGAAATAAAGCTGAAATAAAAATAACATAAAATAATAATATTAAATGTTAAACAAACTAAATGAAAATTAGAAATGCGGACTTGGCAACTAACTGAAATAAGTTTAAATTAAGTTTAAGCACTAAAATTGGAAAATGGAAAAGAATAGAAATTACAACTGAACTAAAGCTAAAATTTAAAAAACTAAAGCACATAAAAAAGACTGAAAATTAAACTAAAACAACAGTATTCAGTATTAACCCAAATCTTTATTAGAGTGTCTCACCCTCTGGCTTCAGTTTATCCAAGAACCATTTTCTGTGAAGAGCAAAAAAAAGGTTACATGATTTAACGCACTGTGCAGTATACTTACACCATATCACTGTTTTATATTTACATTTAATTTAAAGGAGCCAGAGACAGACTCACATGTAAGGTCCTGGTAGTCCTCCTAGTGCCCTGAAGCACAGACAGGTGTCTTCTACCAGCACTGGCCCATCCACCTTCACACAAAACACATAACATCATGTTTGAGGCATCAAGCAAAGATGCAAAATAAAAAAGGCGCGCAATTAACAAACCTGTCTTGCAGCTTCTTGACACTTCTGTATAGAAATATCATCTGGTTCCCCTTGATATTCAGGCACTGCAAGAAAAGACATAAATGGCACGCTTGATATTGTAAGTCAACAAAGCAGAATAATAGCCAAATACTTACAGTCAATCTTCTTGGAAATCAGTTTGTAGGGAAATTTGTCACCAAGGATCTGAACTACCTGTTTTAACGAGAAATTATTAGATTGATGCAATCTAATAATTCAATGAGTAAAATTATTTTAATGATCAAAAACAATGTTATACTGTGCTCAAATTTTGAGCTTAATTAATTTTATTTTAGCCAAAAATTTGGCCCATTCCAATCTGTTTTTAAACAAATTTTGTCTACTAAATGTAAATGTTTATTTTATTGTTAATTGTTAAAAAATTACAAGTTAGAATGATCCTTCAGAATTCATTCTAACATGCTGATTTGCTGTTCAAGAAACATTATTATTATTATTATCAATATTTAAACAGCTGAGTATATTTTTTTCAGGATTCTTTGATGAACAGAAAGATCCAAAGATCAGCATTTATCTGAAATAAAAAGCTTTTGTAACATTATACACTATAATATTCCAAGAAATTATAGAAATTAATAGTTTTATTTAGCAAGGATGCTTTAAATTGATCAAATGTGATGATAAAGAGATTTATAATGTTACAAAAAAATTCTATTTCAGATAAATGCTGTTCTTCTGAATTTTCTATTCACCAAAGAAACCTGAAATATTCTATATTCAGCTGTTTTCAACATAATAATAACAATAATAATTGTTTTTTGAGCAGCAAATCAGAATATTAGAATGATTTCTGAAGGACTGAAGGATTCCGTGACTGGAGTAATGACGCTAAAAATCCAGCTTTGAAATCACAGGAGTAAATTACATTTTAAAATATATTCAAACAGAAAACAGTTATTTAAAATAGTAAAAAATATTTCAAAATTTTACTGTTTTTGCTGTACTTTGGATCAAATAAATATGGGCTTGGTGAGTAGAGTTCTTATATATATATAAACCATTTTCAGGCCGTGTTTTGTAGGCCATTTATGCAAATAGCTCGAACGTGTGCATTAAATGAACTTGAATCTAAAAATGATCTTCAAGACTATATAAACCACTAACCAACTAGGCATTTATTTAGGAGTGAGGACTGGACTTGAAGCTTCTCGAAACAAATCTTATAGTGTTTCGTTGCATGTGAGCAGAGACTATTCATGCAATGCAAGTCAAGACACTTATTCACATTTTGTTTTACATTGTGTTTAAATTGATAGTTTGTGGCCGAATCAATATTTTTAAACACGCCACACTCTCACCTCTTCCAGTTTTTTCGCGTTCCCGGTAACAAACACCACAGCTCTACCGGTAGGTACTGCCATGCTTCAGCCTGTTTCGGACATACAACAACTCATTGTCGGAACTGTAAAACACTCGACTCTGTCATACCATAAACCAATCGTATTCGCTGATATAACACTTCCACCAATCAGTGAACGTCTACTCTGCAGTCTAGACACGCCCTCCTCACACACTGACCAATCGCAGAATGCTCAATGCCGTCCTTCTGTAAAATCACTCCGGGTGGAAAGTGCGAAACATGTGGAAGAGCGCCATCACATGTCAACGACTGCAGAATAGAAATTATTTCATCAGTATTTGCCCATTAAAGTAGTTTTATCGGCCTGGGAAAAGGTTATAATTCACCTGATAAATCTGAATTGAGATTATCTGAGAAGGAGTTGGAGGATCCGATCTATAAGCATGAGTTTACTGCCTCGCACCGCTGAGGAGTTCAGTTCAGCGGACTACTGGGAGCGCTTTTTCCGTAAAAGAGGAGAGAAGGCTTTCGAGTGGTACGGAGACTACAACTCCCTCTGCGGTGTTCTGCACAAATACATTAAACCTCGTGATAAGGTAACTAATACATGTTTCTTAAGCACCAAATCAGCATATTAGAATCATTTCTGAAGGATCATGTGACTGAAGTACTGAAGTAATGATGTTAAAAATTCAGCTTTGCCATCACAGAAACAAATTGGATTTAATATATATATATTAAACTAGAATCCTCTTGTTTTAAATTGTAATGATATTTCACAGTTTCTGCATTTTTACTGTATTGTTTGTCAAATGCCAACCTGTATATTATTCCATAATAATTGTATATTATTCCATAATGCCTTTCATTTCAAACATTACTTTCTTTCCTTTTGGAACACAAAATTGAGAATTTTTAAAGAATTGTGCTGGTTGATTTGTTCTATGCAATTGTCTAATGTTTTTACACTTACAAATGATGTAAAAGTATCATGACCCTGGACCACAAGGGTCATAAGGGTCAATTTTTTGAATAAATAAGATTTCCATTGATGTATGGTTTGTTAGGATAGGACAATATTTGACCTATTTGATTCATTGAAAATCTGATTCTACAGAATGATTCTTTTGATAATTCTGTAATTCATTCATGAACATGTTAAGAAGAGCTAGGATATCAGGGATATCAAGATTTTCAGTAAATAATGACTGAACATACATAACATACATAAAAATAATAAGAAACATCTTGTAGATTGGACAAGAGTTATGTAAACTTAGAATTAGAATTATAACTCTTGTTCTCTGTTGCAGGTGTTGGTGGCGGGTTGTGGTAACTCTGAGCTGAGTGAACAGCTGTATGATGTTGGCTACCATCAGTTAACCAACATTGACATCAGCGAGACGGTGGTGTCTCACATGAACCAGCGGAACGCAGAGCGCCGTCCTGACCTGACCTTCCAGCAGCTGGATGCCACCCAGACAGGCTTTGAGAGCGGGAGCTTTCAGGCAGCGCTAGATAAGGGCACACTTGATGCCATGGCTTCAGAAGAGGATGGTGCACTTGCAGGCAGGATGCTGGCAGAAGTTGGCAGAGTTTTGGCTGTAGGGGGCCGGTATGTCTGCGTAACTTTAGCCCAGGAGCACGTCATAAAGCTGGCTGTGGAACATTTCGCCCAGGGCTGGGCCGTACGAATTCATTGTCTAAGTGGACAGCAGAACGAAGAATCTGATTCCTCCTTTGCCCTCCCTGTTTTCGTTCTGGTCTGCACCAAATTCCGCCAAGTGCCTCCGTTTGCAGTGCTTGAGTTGTGTCAGGGGGAGGATGGTGCTCCCACTAGACTCTCATCAGTCCCGGAGCTGTTGTCTGCTGTGAAGGAGAGACAGGCCTACAATCTAATGCTGCATAAGCTCAGAGGTGGAACAGACGCTAGCAGCACACCGTCCCTCACGCTGTGCCATGCAGCCACTGGTCAACCACGATACACTCTGACAGTGCAGGATAGCCTGCCTTCTGCCAAGCTGCCACGGAGTAATCACTTCGCCATCTTTATCAGTGAGCATTGGGTTCTTTTGCCTTTTCATTATGAAAGTCACTGTCATAGGTAAATTTAGCTATATACAGAGTGCAGCAGTTGGATTTTAGAAGTAAACATTCCATTTGTTTTCTCCATAGCAGAGCTGATTTTTAATGGTAACTTATAAACCATTCAAAACAGTTTTACTATGAGCTACAAGGTGGTTAACCAGTGGCATATGCTTTTGCTGAAGCCATCAGCCTGTGTTATTTCAACTTCATGGAGAAACAATACATTACCCATGATTCTGCAACGAAATTTCCACCAATTAGGGAACTGAAATAAGAAAATCATGCCAAAAGAACATTTTAGTCATTTGCATTAGCTCTTTCCCATTTTTGTACCTTTTTTGTGCCTTTTTGTCCAGTTTTCAAATTCTAGTGCTGTCAAGTGATTAATCGCATCCAAAATAAACATTTTTGTTCACATAATATATGTGTGTGTACCGTGTATATTTATTATGGATATATAAATATACACACATGCATGTATATATTTGCAGAAAATATGTTATGTTTATATATTAAATATATTTATATGTAAAATAAATTATATGAACTTAAATATATACAGTACATGTAAATACATGTAAATATTTTCAAAACAAATACTGTAGTTGTGTATTTATGTATACATAATAAATATACACAGCACATACACATATGTAAACAAAAACGTTTATTTTGGATGAGATTAATTGCGATTAATCATTTGATAGCGCTATCAAATACTTATTTGCTTCACATCAACTAATCATTTGTAATATTATGATTCATCTTTGTAGCTGGTTGGTTTGGTTCATGGCTTTTAACTCTTAAATGAAGAATGTGGGCAGGCGCTGTTGCACACTATTACAAATATCTATGGAATTCTCGAATCTGATTGGTTAACTGCAGAATTGAAGGGTTAATTCACCCAAAAATGAAAATTCTGTCATTAATTACTCACCCTCATGTTGTTCCAAACCCGTAAGACCATTCATCATTCACCTTCAGAACATAAATTAAGATATTTTTGATGAAATCCAAGAGCTTTCTGACCCTGCATATATAGCAATGCAACTGACATGTTCAAGGCCCAGAAAGGTAGTAAGGACATTGTTAAAATAGTCCATGTGACATCGGTGGTTCAACCGTAATGTTATGAAGCTAAAATAATGAATTCAACAATTTCTTCTCTTCTGTGTCAGTCGTCGCCGCATGTTCACATACATAAACTTGTTCGTATTTATTTTGGTTTAGAAGAAACATTTTCAGGAAAACTTACAATTTTATGACTTAAAAATGTAAAAATGTATACTTTTTACCATAAAGTAAAAAGTAATAACATACTTTTTTTTACACCAATAGATATGCATGTACACATAATAATACACTTCAAATGTATTTTTCAAGGTGAATTTATATAATTATTTATTTATTTTGCATGATTTTGTTGGTTGACTTTGCCACATGACTTTGATTTCGCTAAGTTTTTCAAATATGGATTGCAGATAAATATATATAAATAAAATAAATAGTCTAATATAACAGATATAAAGAAATATTATAATATTTTTATTTATTTTTTATTTTTATTTTTTATAAATTTGTGTCTGTATGTGTGTGTGTGTGTGTGTGTGTGTGTATACACAATTTTACTTTTTTTTTAAATTAATATATTTTTATTTTTAGTTCCTCAGGGCCGTGAGTCTGATTGGTTATATGGCTCGGCTGAAGGTCGGGCTCAGTTAGCGTCCAGTGCAAAATTCAAACGCCTTGTTATTGTGGCGATGCATCGAGATCAGGAGTATGAGGACATGCAGGCTGTCCAATCAGAGCTCTCTCCAATGGTGATGGAACTCGCTCCTCCTGGAATGCCAGCCAATCAGCAGGTGCACAGGAATAAAATGCACCAGTATTGCTCTTTATCTTGTCCTCATTCCTCACTCATACATGCACTATCTTTCACAATTCCTCTGGTATAGGTGCCGTTCCTGTCTGTGGGAGGAGATCTGGGGTGGAGGGAAGTCGTCGGACGAGGGGTCAGTGCTTTGACTGGAGAGTATTCTGTGGAGGATGTGAGAGGAGAGGATGGTCACCTCTATCGCAGGCTGATCTTCATGAACAATTCCCAGCTGGTGCAGTCGGAGAGCAGACTCCGGTCTGCCGCCACAGGTGTGGTACCGCTGTGCTTGAATTCTGCATTCTGTTTACGGAACAGCTGGAGATTTATTTCAGTGTTTTGTCTCTTTTGCTAGCTTCTTCTGGTCATAAAAAGAAGAACAAAAAAAAATCCAAACCATCTGTTTCTGAAGCCCCTGCTTTAACGGGTGTTAAAGATCGCATTGTGGACAGAGGTTTTCTCTGCTGTACGCACCATGAAGTCATGGTGGCGGGTCTAGCCATGCTAGGAATGGATGCAGTCAGTAATAAAGGTAAGTGTGCTAATATTAAAAAGCTTAGTGAAAGTTTAGAGTAAGTAAAAGGGGTGGTATTGTTTAACTTTTTAATTAAAGATGGACTGTGTACTTAAAATACTATAGTCATATCCCTGCTAAATATGCATACAACAATATAAGTCTTGAAGTATACATTGCCGTTCAAAAGTTTAAGGTCGATAAGAATTTTTTTTTAAAGAAGACTACGTTTTATGTTTCCTAAGGCTGCATTTATTTAATTAAAAATACAGTAAAAACAGAAATATTGTGTACTGCTATGCCAATTTTAAAAAATAACTGTTTTCAATTTTAATATATTTTAAAATGGATTTTATTTATTTTCTGGAAGGGCAAAGTGCTGCTTAATATTTTAGTGGAAACCATTGATATATAGAAAAATAAAAAGCACAGCATTTATTTGAAATAGAAATATTTTGTGACATTATTAATGTCAAGTTTGATCAATTTCATTTGTCCTTCCTGAATAAAAATATGAATTTCTTTCCATAAATACATAAATAATCTTACTGACCCCAAACTTTTTAATGGATATGTAACATATTAATTAATAAAATCACAACTATTCATTTATTAAAGAGTGTAAAAACTGTGGCTCTTTTGAGCAACATGTATCATGTTTACAGTTCTGTTTGCAATTTTACTGCTGCTAGTGCCACAGAAATTAAAAAAAAAAAAAAGTTCACATTCCCAAAAATTAGGTTATAAAAGTTTGTAGTGTGTGTGTTATATTGCAAAGTACAATAGCTTTGTGTACGGAATGGACAGAAAAAGTCACAATTTTGCCCTTCGCTAAATCTTACATCTAGTCTGTAGTGAATATGTCGTTACTCCAGTAGGTGGAGACAAGTGACTGATAAAAAAAATTATTTGTCATTGAATCTTCATTCAAGAGGTTTGTTAAAAAAAAAAGCTGAATCTTTCATGTTGAGTAAGTCATTGAATCATGCATTCAAACTGAATTTTTCAAAATAATTCTAGAATAGACTGCAGCAATTAACATTTTGTCAGAACCTTTAATAAATTACGTTATTTTGTTGTACTTGTGTGTTTGTCTGTTTTAAACAAAAAATCGTGAATTGTCTAAATGGCACAGCATGTTTGGTTACAGTATATTGATACAGTGATTGATAACTGGTAGATTTTGGTCTGTTCCTTACACAAAGATGTTGTATAACTTCAGAAGCCTGAAATACAGCGTGGACCACTATTATGGTCCTGAATGTCAGTTCTCCTTAATGATTTGCATAATTCACAAAAACATCTGTTCTGATGAGTCTGTCACATGTTCTCCAACAGATCACCCAGTGTCCGTGTTACTGGTGGGACTAGGTGGTGGTGGTTTACCCCAGTTTGTGCATGACTTTGTGCCATGTGCAAGGGTGGAGGTGGTTGAACTGGACCCAGCTGTGCTGGAAGTGGCTCAGAACTGGTTTGGATTTCAGACTGACGAGAGGCTCAAAGTTATACTGGGAGATGGACTGGAGCACATCAAAACACTGGAGAGTGAGGGTGAGAGAACATCTAGATGTAGCAATTCTAAACCGAATTCGAAGGCCCCATGCCTTTTCCAGTTTTCGTGATTTACTGGATAAGGATAAAGTTTCATATTAATTTACACGAGTTTTCCAGGTCGGAAAAAAAAAAAAAAAAAATTAGACTACCTCATATATCCAGATTTTCCAAGACCATGGAGAAAAGAAAAAAGCTATTGTGCAAGTTAATTACAATAAGACATTTTTTGGTTGTTTTTAGCTCATTTTAAAGTTTCATATTTCTTATTACGTCTTATTTTAAATAATTTTAAGTCACCTTGAGGCCCCCTTTGAAGTTTGCTGATGCTCTTTGAAAAAAAAAAAGATGGCGAATACTTTAATGTCATAAAAAATGTGGCAACATCATTTATCTGTGTACATACAGTATAATGTTTAGCTTTCAAACTAAATATAAATAATCTGCATTCATCTACATAAACTCCTGTATTTGTTATGCTTCTTATTGCGTGGGAGAATCATGATATCTATTTGTCATTTGTTTTATGTGGAAGAGATAGAGGGATTTTTGTGTTTGGCTGCATTGCACCAGATAACCTATTCCTTCTCTGTTATATTATCTACTACTATATCTACTATATTGTTTTTTCTGCACTTAAATAGGGGGACATTCAGTTGATGTCATCATGTTTGACCTTGATAGCAAAGACACCACCCTGGGGATGAGCTGCCCTCCACCTGCCTTTGTAGAAACATCACTTCTGAAGAAAGTGTACAGCTTATTAACCCCTCGAGGTAAGCACTTAATGTTGTATGATCAGTTTTGATACTTTCTCTGTTCTGATTGCTGAGATATTTTGTATATTGTACATTTGGCTTTTTTTCCCCATTATCACTTTTCTTTTCCCCACAGGACTGTTCATGTTGAACCTAGTGTGTCGTGACTCGGCTCTCAGGAAGTCAGTTCTTGAAGGAGTTCAAGCCGTGTTCCCGTGTGTGTTCTCTCGTGGAATCGAGGGTGAAGTCAATGAGGTGCTGCTGTGTTGCAGAAGTTCAGGAGAGGGACACAAACCTCACACCATCCCGCAAACATTACAGCAGACAGCAAAAGATCTACAGAAGACACTACGTGCCAACACCCAGAATGCACCATGTGTGCCTCAAATAGATATTACTGCAATGCTGATTGACCTGAAAGTCATCTAAAGATTGAGAAAAGTTCGGAGCGAAAATAATAATAAAATAAACATCTGGTTTCACTTAAAAAATGTGCATCATTTTCAAGGTTAAGAAATTAACTTGGCCATAGTCTTATGTTGCCAGACCTTTGACAAAATGGCATACAGCCTGGTCCATATTGCATCTTATTCCAGAAACAACAAAACAAAATGTCTTGTTAGAAAGGAAGGGATTGTCTGACTGATATTTAAAGCAACCATCAGTTTATTTAGACATTGCGTAACATTTAGGGAAAATTCCATCTGAAATAAATGAAACCCTTCTTTTCCTGCCCTTTGAAAGAACACAGCAAAAATAATGTCAAATGTTTAAACATATATTGTGCATATATGAAAACTATAACAATCTTTATCATTGATGATCTATATCTAAATGGAAAGACCATCATCAATAGACATTTAAAGACCCAAATTATTATTTATACAACATGCAAAACCTTTGCAATTTATAGGAAAAATAATATAGGGATATAGGGACCACACTTTATGTTCAGACAAAATAAGACTCCCTGCTAGGATCAGTACACTGAAAAGAATTGGAGGTGAAAATTTTCACTTAGAAATTACTGATAAATTAAAAAAATTTTTACAAAGAAATGGCAAATAACATTAAATTTTGATGTAGAAAGACTGAAATACTATTTTCTTGTAAAATAATATTTTTGTAAAAACTCTAATAGTGTTTGTTTTATTGACAACTTGAAAAGATAATTTTTGCATTGTACATTTTATCTTGCTGGACTGGTTTCAAGTTTAAACAAACATAAATATTTGAAAGACAGTGCTGTTGTCTCAAAGTCATTCTTTCATCAAACAATAAAAGTGAATCAGGATAATGGTCCTGAAACAGAAATAAAACCAAAATAATCATAAATTCATTGACATTAAATAGCAGTTTTTTGTTTTTTTTTCTTTTTTTTAGAAGTGTTTTATAGTCATATATCAATTAAGGTAATGTAAGGTTTTAAGAATTCTTTACTCACTGACACAAACATAAATGGAATGTACTGTTGTAAAGTGAAATGCACTGTAGAATTCATACAGAATCAAACCATCTGGCAACCCTGTAATGGCTGTGCAGTGTTATTTTTAATAGATGAGTCTATTGTACTGAAATGTGGCTAGACGTACCCTACAGTGTCATGCACTGGATAGTTTGTTTTAAGTTTTGACTTCTACTGAATTGAATCGCAAGAGCAACCAGTCGCATCTGAGGTTTGCGTTTGTATATATTAATATACATATCTGGTCTACCTGCTGCTATAATTGAAATCGTTCAGATTGTGCAAGGGAAAAGGACAGTGGCTCTGGCACGCGCCGCACGCCACTGGTAGGCTAAGTCACTTTTTACATTTTTAACTGACTTGGGATATTATTTTTTTTTACTTTTGTACCTCGTACATTTGTGCGCATTAAATAATAATAATCAAAAAAGCATATTTTTAATGGAACCAAATCTGTACCTCCAGATTCTGATTAGAGGAGTGGCGTCTGCGCAAGCGCACTCAACGAGCGGACAGTTGGCTGTCAGGTTTCGACCACAAGTTGAGTTCAGGACAAACGAGCGGTTAAAACGGGCGACTTCCATTGGAGATAGAAAGATGTGGTGTCTTTATATGTCGCCTTATAGTCTCTTTCGGTTTGTCGTGTATATAATATAGGGTGTGTGCTTTTAAGTTCAGTCACTGCTGCTCACGACAGTGTCCAGTACACGAGCGCCGTTAACTTATACTCAGCTGCTGCGTCTGTCAGGACCGAAGGCTCGGAAAACTCATTTCAGGTAACATTAATTAAACTACCTGTGGTTTACAAACATAACTGGTTAGAATGCTCATTACGTATACTTTGTAAAGAAAAAACTTCGTAATACTAAGTTACGCAGTATTATTTTAGTGGTTTTGCATTAAAATTCTGTCTGGGGGAAAAAAAACTTCCCTTATTTGAAGCTGGCACGTTGTTTTGTCTCTCTCTCAATTTTAATATATATATATATATATATATATATATATATATATATATATATATATATATATATATTAAAATTGAGAGAGAGACAAAACAACGTGAATCACCGCGCGCGAACCACCGGGCCAGCAAACTAACCCCTTTGCTATATATATATATATATATATATATATAGCAAAGGAGAATTGTCTGCTGAGCCCGGTGGTTCGCGCGCCTCATCC
Organism: Tor tambroides; assembly: GCA_021397915.2. Classification (NCBI taxonomy): domain Eukaryota; kingdom Metazoa; phylum Chordata; class Actinopteri; order Cypriniformes; family Cyprinidae; genus Tor; species Tor tambroides. Next base: position 27,952 of record JAFVLL020001752.1, read on the forward strand.
TCGCGGCTCTGTAACCATGGGCAACCGGGGGATGGAGGAGCTCATCCCGCTGGTGAACCGGCTGCAGGACGCCTTCAGTGCCATCGGACAGACCTGCGACCTGGACCTGCCGCAGATCGCGGTGGTCGGGGGTCAGAGCGCAGGCAAAAGCTCTGTCCTGGAAAATTTCGTGGGCAGGTATGACACCATCATAACTGGGCACTACAGTTGTTGATTATAGTTAATAGTTCAGTTCAACATACCAGAGATTTGCTAAGATGTCATGATTATTGGTCAAACTGTGTGTTTTTAATAGGACAATATCAGTAACCTACCTGATTGATAGATATCAGGGTGACTGAAGGCTGATTATAGATGCATCAAAATTCTATCAAAAGAGAAAAAATATTACATGGCCATGTGGACATAGTTATTGGCCGTTGTTGATAAACTCAAAATGGACTGATTAATCGGCTAGTGAAGTTGAATTGAGTCACTTTTGTGCAGAGGCACTGAACTGTATAGCTGAAGCAGGTGCAGATGGTCTCATCTGTAGTCGGGAGCAGTCACTACCTCTTCCTCCATCTGTCTAATGGCCTGCCAAGCCAGTGTCCATGAGCCATGCGGAATCTGAAGATTGACTTCATTTTCTCTGGACTATACAGATCAGTAAAACAAGCTGGCAACTTTTCTTATTTTTCTAAGAATCTTTTTTTTTTTTTTTTTTTTCGTAAATCTGATTGGCTGCTTATTAGGCGTGACAGAATTTTCCATCATTTATATTTGTTAAGGGAAGCCATTTCAAATATCAGTTTTCCTTGATCTCTTGAGATAAATAGCCTGATGTACTATGAAATTGTCTGCAACTTTCTCAACTCAAAACAAGTGGTCATTAAAAAAAGCAACTGTTTTTGGCAAATAAATTTTAAACTAACAGTAAACTTTATACTAACAGTCAGCAGGGTCAGCAGTGTAATTATACGCAACTACAGAAATTAGTTAGATGTAATTACAGAAAGTTTTTTTGAATATAAGTACAATTTAAAAACAAATACACAGTTGTATCAAATGATCATTGATATTAATGTAAGTATAGTAGTTAAAGACACATAATTTAAAGTGGGTCCATATATTCCCCAAAACCACAGTAGCTGCTTTTACACTGTCGGGCAGTGCTTTTGGCCCAACAGTGGAAACGCGGCTAACAAAGGATCATGTGACACTGAAGACTAGTAATTGCTGCTGAAATTCATAATTCATATTATATTAAAATAGAAAACAATTTAAAATGTAATAATAATTACACAGTGTTACTATTTTACTGTATTTTTGATCAAATAAATGTAGCTTTAGTGAGCATAAGAGATTTCCTTCAAAAACATAAAAAATAAGAAATAAAATCTTGCTGATGCCGAACATTTAACGTTTTATATTGTATGACCCATTTAAGAGTCCGTGTAAGGCACACAGTTACAAGTCTTTAATAATCTTCTATTTTCTTTGCGCAAGAGGAGCCCACAGGATCTTCTCTTTGCACGCTGATTTCCGCATGGAAAGACTGGGCTTGTCCAACAGGAAGCTGTGATTGTTAGTGAAAGCTATTGTTTGCTCAGTGCATATCAGTTTGGTGAACTGAAGTTAGGGATATCGCCTGCTTAAGATAAGTGTGACTGACTGAGAACAAGCTGCTTGCTTATCTGAAAGGGAGGCACTCAAGCGTTCTGACCATCATCCTAAAATCTCGGTCAGTGTGTTGAGGCAACATGCTCTCAGGCAGTTATTGGAGACCCAGTTTACTTTTTTCGATAGACAGGTTGTTATTTTTTAATAATTCACTTCTATACAGCATATTGTATAGAGCATGTTGTGGTGACCAAAGTAAGTTCTCTTGAAGCAATCACACATACTGTATGTCAAAATTCAGTCATCCCTGAAGCACCCGGAAACACAGTACTATTTATCTCTGAAGCTGTACTAAATTATGATGATGATGATGGCTGCACACTTGATGACACATGATGACAGCTATAACCTGTGTGTCATTGCATTATGCTACAGTTAGTAATGTAAATAGCCACAAATATGAGTAATTATACAAATGTCAGAACACTTTGCGAGAAAAGCAAGTTGTCACCACAGATGTAGAGTGTCTTCACACATCAATTTTCTTAGATTTTTTTTTTTTTTTTTGTCTGGACCAAAAAATTATCTACCAAACATCCAAAAAAATGTTGTGTACTGGGCTAAATGTGCTCATTGTATGTGTACATATGGTGGTATTTTTACCAGTTGAGAACTAAGAAAGAGTGCTAGTGCTGAACTGTATAGCTCCTATGAGAAGAAGACAATGTTTTTAGAAGTCTTTGGTCCATGCTGTGTTCATATTTTAGTCCAACTTCACCAGAGTTTGAAAAGGTGGGTCTCAGTCTGCTTGTTTGGTGCTCAGCAAGGTTCAAAAGGCAGCGTTCACACGTATTCAGATGAACCACACTAACAGAGTCTGCTTTAATTAAGCCAAACCTGCCAAGTGTGAACGTACCCTTAAAGTGCAGTGTGCTTAGATCACCCTATAAAGCATAAACTTGGTCTGTGATGTATGGCAGATCTCTACAATCATTTAGTCCATTTGAACCCGCCCCTCTACAGTCAACTGCAAGCTCATATTCATTATGCTCACATCTCAAAATTCAGTCAACATCTGATGGATAGAATCAAGTCCCCGCCCTACTTTTTTTTCCTTTTATTTTTCTAAAATCAGTTGCATTCAGATATACATCACAAACAATGCAGAAGAAAATATCTTATGCCACAGTAGATCTCCTATAGCTAGATCTCCTAGATATGGCTTACAGGCAAACATTCTCAGTTTAACTTGATTGTGTAGTGCTGGACTCAGATAACTCAGGATGAGGAATTCCTAAATTTCCTAAATTAAGTGATATATGGAGAATGAAAAATCTCATTCTTATCCTCATTTTACTCAAAATGTATGTTTTCTTCCATAGAACACAAAAGCCTTTAGCTAGCAGAATGTCTAGGTTGCTCTTTCCTGTCTGTATACATTTATATGAGTAAAGTGATCGCATTGAAGGTATACATTTTTTCAGGTCATGCATTGTCCCATGACCTTGGTATTTCTAGTGTTTGAGCTGCAGAAATGCTATAAAAGCACAATTTACATTTATGAATTTGGCAGATAAAATATCTTTCTATCACTTCTTGCATTCCCTGGGAATCAAACCCATGACCTTTGCTAGCGTCATGCTCTACAATTTAAGAAGTGCTTAAATCTCAAACCATACGATTGGTTTGTTTCCTTTCGAATGAAATAATGTTGGAATGAAGTGGAATCATTTATGTACCAGAATGAACTTCCGTGGTGCAGTCATATGATGGCCTACTTAGAGCTCATCCACAGGAAATAATGAGTACACGTATCCATAGCAATGAGTTACATATGAATGGAGGAGAGCAGTGCACCCTCAGCCAACTGTTATCTCAGTATCACTGCCAGTCAGTGGAACACCAGAGATGCCCGGAGATATGGGTTGGTGAAATTAGATCTCACTGATAGAGGGAGTGTAGTGTTTAGCAGAATAAGTAGTTGATTTTTACTTGACCAGTAGAAGACATCTCAAAATAAAGAGATAAAATTTAGCTGATGGGTTTGGAATCTTTTTTTGAGGAACTTCCCAGTTTCTCACTCTGATTTACATTACATTTGCATATATAAATTTAGCAGACACTTCTATTCAAAGTGACATTTACAAATGAGGAACGCAACAACAAGGAGACGTATGTGTGTAGCTTTAGAGAAGGTGCACGGAGAGTCACTTTTGGGATGCTTCTGAAACGTGCCGCGGCATGGGTGGTATAAACGCAAGCATTGAAAGTAAGTAAGGGGTTAATAAGTGTAAATGCAGTGTAAAAAGGGGTTATCAAACATTCAGTACATTCAAAAATGATGATGAGACTTTTACGTATGCCAGGTGACCTGTAAATGCAAAACATTGCAGGTTTGCGAAATATTCCTTTTTCGAATTGCCTGAAAAACCACCTCATGCGAGTGTAAAAACTTTTTTATGATATTTTGCGAAGC
>JAFVLL020001753.1:0-39115 GCA_021397915.2 Tor tambroides
GATTTGACTTCATCCACCATCTTGGATTCAATTTTCACTGAGCTGGCAATGCATTCTGGGATTACCTTATCATCTTATAAGCAGCATTATTTTGCTGCCCACTGTTTGGAACAGCCATTGGGAGCGTGCCTATGATTCCTAAAAATTGGGAACACAGCATTAATGTTGTGGAAGTGACTGACTGCTAGACTATGTCCCAATAAACCATCCGTATCTATGGCATCATTTAGCACCTCATAATCAAACAGCCCATTCCATGACAAAAAGATGAACTGAGAAAATACATAAAAGCATGACTGGTTAACTGTGAACACAAACAGAATTTAACTCCTGACAATGGAACAAATACTGACACATGTAAGCAATGAACTTTTACCATGTACAAAGTTGTTTTTGCAGTTATAACAGATCAAATAAAGTGAACCTTCTTAAAATGATCAGAATTCATCCTTTGATAAGACACACAGACAATTTAAAAAAGAAAAGTGTCAAGCGGAGCCAAAATTTTATTTAGCAAGCTCATTTCTGGAGTTGCAGCTATGAAGTACGAGTTTGATCACTACAAGAGATTTATGTGGCAAATAAAGCTATTTCTTGTTCAAAAATTATGTGCAGGAAGCAGTCAAATGTGTCAAACATATCAACTTTTGACATCTAAAATCACATGCTCATCCAAAAGTTTATATATGCGTTCTCTTTTGAAAACCACCCTGAGTGTCAGACACAAGATGCTGGTGTTTCTTTCTTTTTTTCATTTTGCATGTCATGTGTTGTTTTACATGAGATACAAGTAATATTGTTTTAGGGTTTTTCACATACCGCGTTTAAACACCTGACTGTGAACCTTCCCCCTGTGGCAGTTTGTCGGTTTCAAACAGAATTCATCTTCAGAGATAGATTATATCAACACTGACACGATCGCATTTTGACAAGCAGTCATATCTACTAAAATCTCACACACTTAAAATATATTTTATAGTACAGCATGAGCGGCACAACACTTACAAAGGACAAGAAACCATATACTGTATATATGTATAGAATATTTTTATTGTTCACCCTATATATAAATAAATAAATAAATAAATAAAAATAAATAGTTTTACATTTTGGTCATGGGAACACAGTGATCTCCAGCCTCTATTAAATGAATGTGCACCAAATTGTTTAATTAATGGACAAATATAGATGATTCCCTGGATGTTACAAACAAATGAGACACAATACGCAGTTTGTTCTCATTAAAAAGAAATGCAGTAATGATTTTGTGTCATCAAACAGGTCAGACTCTGAATAAATGAACTTTACTATAGGAAAAGATAAATCGATTAGCAATCTCACCATTGAGCTCAACATTAAATCAAAATGTTTACTTTCACAATGCAGAAAATCTGACTGGATGGGTCACGCTCAAAGCTGTTGTAAAATAGTCAATATGTATGCTCCTGTGAACAAACATAATTTGAATTCTATATTAATAGAATGACTTTTGATCTTTACATTGCTTTTCAACCATAAACAGTGAACAGTTTTGTGAATTATATTACCTGGCTGGAAAAGTATTGTATTCTTTGATGGCACATTAGGGTCGTATTATAATGCTTTTGTCACCGTTTTATGAAAGTAATAAGCCACTTGAGGTCATTTAAAGGGATAGCACTTGCATCGTGCCTCAAAACCCGTTTTGCTACAGCCCTGTTATGAAACTTCCTAACAGTTACACCATAATTCTAGAAATCTGTACAGTCCTCCAAGTCAAAACCAACTTTTTACAGTGACATATGTATTTTTAAGCAGCTTCTAAAAACGGCATCAAATTAGATGTTTAGCCATCATTATTCTGTAAGTTTGACATTACATTAACCAGCTTTTCATTCCATTCATAAACAGACACAATGCTGCTGTTGTCCAATCGAGATGAAGGACTGAACCATCTGGCCAAATCACCTTTCATTACCATCACGTCTCATATCACAATTCAGAAACTGCCAGAGAAAACAATAATCTGTCAATCGGCTTGAATGAGACTTGGGATAAGACTGCAAACAGGGAGATTATATTTTCAGGGGCCCATGGATTTTCTGCCACTGTAATGTCCCGAATTTTGACAGGTAATTACAGATTCCTCTGTCCTCTCCTTTCTGTAGAATAATTAATTCATCATTTGCAGTAGATTTGTGAAAATCCGTCTAGAAATGGCTGCTCATCTCAAGGGGGTTTTGCATGTCTGCCCTGGTTTTTGTAAATGTGAGAGGTGTGCGCTTGTACTTCTGCTCTCTTGCCACTTAAATCTGTCTGAGGGTTTCGGTCTTGGAGAGCACAGCTCAGCTGAAGTATATGTGCATCTGTGACAGGAAATGAACAGGGATTTTGAAACAAAACAGAACGTAAGACCAGAGAGAAGCTGTTACACCTCCAAATATCACAGACTTCAATTTTCCGTGCGTGTTTTATCCTGTCTTTTCATCTCTTCTCTCTCCGAGGACTCCGAGGAGTGAGTGTAATTAACCATGTCAGTCACATCTTCCCTATGGAATACAGCATATTTGAGTGATTTGTATGTCCGCAACTGTGCATATTTAAATGCAAGACCTCTGGATGATACACTATTTGTCTAGGTGTGTGAAATCTCCCTTCTAATTAACAGGTTTGGCTGTTTCTGTTGCAACTATTAGGAACAAATCCCTTCATCCATGTTCCAACATCTCATGGAAAGCTTCTCAGAAAAGTGAAAGCTGTTGTAGCAACAAAAGGAGTACAATCTCCTATCCCAAAGGGTCCCAGAATTAAAATGTATGAATTCAGGCAAAAATGACAATTTTGTCAACTTGTTTTCTTCCACACAACACAAACAGCAGTTGTACTGGACTCTCTTTCCATGCAATTAGGGTGCTGCACCACTGGGTGCACATTCAGGTTTGTTTGAAGTCAGAGTTTGATTCATTTGGATAATGCCAATGCTGTGTTTCCAAATGCTCACCCGTGAACCATATCCATGTCTGCTTTAAAAACGTACAGTACGCTGCTAATGTGAAGGCAAGTGTAATAGTGTGATCCGAAATTCATGATGCATGAATGGGTAAAACATGTTTGCATGTATTGTCACTCAGTTTCCTGTCAGGCTGGACTGAGGCACTGCAAGCAGAGTAGGCTTCTGCAGAAATAGACTCCAGTGATCTTTAGAACATTTGCAGTACTTTCATGGCAGATAAGCTGAGGTGTAGGATTAACTTTGAAAATAGTTTCACTCAGAAAATTGTTTAAAACTTTACAAAAAAATCACAAAGGAATGGCAAGCAACACGTAAACAAACTTGAAGTAGAGAACATGCAGACTGAAATAGTATTTTCTTGTAAAACATATTCCAATAATCTTTGTTGTATTCACAATGTCAAAAAAAATCATTGGAAGATGCAAGTGGTATTATACATAGAGGCTTTGGAAACAAAACCAAGATTAAAAAAACAAAATACAGAAGGGATGTGAGAAACTCTACGCTTTTGCTGCTTTTCCCTACATGGTTGTTACCTATGATCAGATGTAAACAATTGTTGCTTTGATAAAACTAACTTACTGGAGCTCGGAGAAGGGAGAGCAATCGAGCTCAGGTTCGAACTAAATGTGAAAACACCTAGCCCTACAAAGGACTGAGGCTTTCAGGCTTCAAAAAGGACATAACAGCATCTAAGAAGTGATACATACTTGTGCACTATACATCAAGCCTTTTGAACTCATACAATAGATAAATCACAGCAATAATTATTGAGTATAGAGTCAAATCAGATACCAAATCATGGACAGAAAATTCAGAATAGTTTTGAGAGCTAGATAAATTGAATCATTGAAAAGATCTGACTCAAAAAATGATTCATTCATTCATTTGGTATCTCCAAGAGCTGAGAAAAGGCAAATGTCAAGATTTTAGTAAATAATGGCTTAAGCCTCTATGATGTGACTCTAGAAGACTTGAAATATAGCACATCTGTGGTTGTTGGCTTATTGTTTGTTCTAGTTTTTCCATGAAATATCTGCACATAGATCCTTGCCTCTGCCTGTTTTCCCCAGCTTCTCCACAACATTACAGTTTTTGACTGGCATGTCTCTTTTACCTGTGCATCTTTGAGCCTATACTTAGTATAAGTAAAATACTTAAGTACTGTTAAAATCAGATACTCTAATACTTTTACTCAAGTTGTTTTGGAATTGGTGACTTGTAACTTGTAGTGGAGTAATTTTCACTGTAAGGTATCTGTACTTTTACTCAAGTATAGTTTTTAGGTACTCTTTACACCTCTGGTTCCATAAAGAGACAGAAATTTCATTTTGGGCGAACTGTTCCTTTAAATGACATGCATCTATGAGTGTGGTGTTCACATAATTTCGTCCAGGTATTACTGCCAGTATACTGAATTTTCACATCAGCTTTAATTTGAAAAGGCATATACATTTGCAACCCAAACTCATACACACACACACACACACACACACACACACACGCGCTTTTATTATAGCTTATACAGGAACAGCTTTCTTTCTTAATTTACATCAACCAAAGAAAAAGTGACAGGTAGTAAAGTAAACATAATGAGAAAATACAGCAGGTAGTTAAAAACGGGTGAAAGATAAACAACCTGCCACGATAGCGAGCAGAAAGCAGCACTTTACGCACACACACTCGCACAGATGCTAATTTCCATTACAATCTAAACACAACCCTCGAGTTGATTTATATAACATTTGTTCTTTAATCTCTCAGTGTCAATAAACCATCCTTGTTCATCATTCTGACTAAACCGGAGAGGAGAAGTCCCTTTCAAGTCATCAGTCTTTTTTCTGTCACTCACTTGCACCGTTTTCCTCACAAACACAAGAGTTATTTTCAAGCACTTCTCATCCAACAGCTGTCAAGACGCCCAGTCCATCAGATCTAAAGTTCACATTCTACAATTCACTCCAATCCAATATGATTTGGATCATTTCTTCTTCTCCCTCACTCTTCGTGTCCTTGGTGATCTGTTTCTCGCTTCATGAGAGAATGTGTCGGTTTGTGTGTGTGTGTGTGTAATCTCCCTTTTGCAGGCTGTAGGTTGTGTGCCACTGCCATTGCGGTTGATATTTACCTCACAAAGCATTTGGCAGTTTTGGGTTCATGAAGCATTCACACTGCTGCCTAGAGGAACGGAACTCAATTCATACCGCCGTACCCCTCGCCCTCTGTTTTTCCTGGACTTGAACGAACTATATTCTCGATTACGACTGTAACCAACATGTTAACAGCAGTGGTAGCTCAAAGGCAGTTCCACTAGAGAACAAAGAGCGGATGTATGAATAATTAAAGACTAGACTAACACAATACATCCAGACCCACCCACTCTCTGACTGCCTAGAAGCCGAATGTGCTTCAGAGACACCCCATGGCCTCTGTCCTGCTTTCATTTCTCACTCTTGGTATCTCTCTCTTAAAGAGGGTTTAGATGTTAGAAAGGTGGTGAAGTAAACTGTGGAGTGAACTAGGGCTGCAACGAATAATTATTTTAAGATTAAATAAAACTGGATGAAATTCAACAGCATTGTTTATGCTACATACATGATTGATACCTTGCAACTTTTGAAAAGAGATGTGCTATTACTTTTCTATGATCTGACCACAATACATCTTGGTTGCATTTACATCTGGCTTTTAGAAGAATAATGAATCATCTCATCTGCTAACCCTCTGGTTGTTCCAAGCTATAGCTGCATCCCAAATGACGCTGTAGTGTATGAATTGTATAAGGTTATTTTATCAATAATAATCGAAGTCCCCATTGCAGAAGTTGAGTGCATGAAGTGTCCAACATTCCATAGGTTTTTTTTTTCCTCGGCTATTTAAGTGCATCATCTTTTTGGGATTTTCAGTGTGAAGTGAACACACCACTCCCACTATTTATACTACAAAACGGCATAGAATAGTGCATAAATTACCAAATTGGGACGCAAATTATATAGCTATTGACACAGATTTTAAACTTTCGATTTTATTCAAGGATAAAAAAAAACTCTCAAAAATGGAGTTGCATACAAAAATTTCAATTGCATATAAGACGGTTTTTATATTTAATGATATAATTGTTTCTACTCTAATTCATTACAGTTGAAACACAATTATAACATAATAGTTGACATAATACTGTACTAGTTGACATAATAGTTGACATGTTTAGCAAAATGGTCCTCTCTAGAGTTATTTTCCCCCCAGCTAACTACAACGAACAAGCTATGGGTATTGCAAATCTTTCTTGACATAAATGTAATGTTACTGTATTAAAACTATAGCAACAAAACTGTAATTATTGTTTGGATTTTGAGTTGAATTTTTGAATTTTCATTTTTGAAATGAAAGAAGATTGAAAGCAGAAAATTAGTTTCATATCACAAGTAATAAAGCAGAAAGCTTACCTAAATGTAAGCTTTGTGCTCTATTAAAATATATTAATTAATATTGTCAACCAGCCCTATTCCTGTATGACTTTTGCTCTTTTTTTTGAAACGCAAAGAAGATATTTTGAGAAAGAAAAAAAAAATGTCCATACAATGTTGTTTTGGACCCCTTTGACTATGTAAATACACCGTATGTACAGAAACAGTTCAAACATTCTTCATTCACATCTTCATCAACATACAGGTTTGGAACGACATGAGGGTTAGTCATTTTTTATTTTTTTAACTATCCCTTTAATGTGGTCAAGTAAGATCCAACTGTACAAAGCCCCTAATATGACATGGTGAAGGAAAAGCATGAGATGGCAGTTCCCTCACAAATCTTTTGCGTTCCCTAGAGACACTTTGCATTCCCTTGAAAACGCAAAGCACTGCAACTATAGTTTTTCATGCCATCTCATATTACTTCCATCACAAAAGTTTTGCAAGCAAATGCAAAGTTTCTTGGGGTAACACAAACTTTTTCTGAGAGGATGCAAACACATTGAAATTTACCCTGCTATATCTTTCCCCCCCATTACCATGTCCTTTTAGTGGCTCCATACAACTGTGACCTAATTGCTAATATGTTGATATCATGTTGATGCTAAGTGTAAAGAGACCAAAGCGATGCAGCAGAGAATTTGCTGTGCTACCAAAATGTTTAGGTCTTTTTCAGCTTTTCGACATTTTTCTTGCCTGTTCAAATCATCACACTATCATATTTCATCTGCAAACAATTATCGATCAGAATTATATCCACAAAAAAGCTGCAGTTCTTTAAAAAAAAAAAAAAAAATCAAATTATACATTGGCAGATTATTTTTGCATGGTTCCTTGCTCAATACTGTGATATGACTATAAATAAATTTGACCAGAGTGTCCTCTTTATGAATAGGTACCTTAACACATTGTTTATGGTCTTGTAAAAGACTGCAGAGGTACTGGTCTTTGGTGGAAATGGAAAATATCCTTAATATTCAGTTGGATTTTGACCCAGTCTCATTGGTGTTGGGTAGACCTAACAGACGCATTGCTACATCTGCTAATAGGAAATTGTATAATATCCTATCTTTTGCAGCGAAGAATTTTTTTTTTTTTTTTTTACTGAATCAATAGAGATAAACAGAAAAGTCTTTAATTAGATAAATCCAGGAGACAAGGCAAGTAAACCAACTTAACATAAACGGAGAACGGACAAAGACTAAGGGAGAACTGAGGACTTATAAGCATGAATCTAACAAAGGGAACTAATGAGATGATTAACAGACACCAGGTGAACTGAATGACATGATCAGGCAACTCAAGAAAACTAGGTCATAATGGAGAGAACAGAAAACAAGGCATACATGTAACACTGCTGGGGTGTAAAAATCCATAAACTGGTGCTCTTTGGATGCAGGATTCTTTTGTATCATCAAAATACTCATAAATCCAAGGCACTCGAGTAGTGTGAAAAAATTGTTTTTTCACACTATTCAAGTGCCTTGGATTTATGAGTATTTTGATGATACATTTTGATGTTTACATCACAAAAGCAGCTCCATATGAATGACTTTTCTGTTATAGTAAACTTGCTTGGTAGCTCACCTGGTACAATGTTGCACATGCGATGCGGAGCGCTCCAGTACGAGTCCTGTGAAACATGAGTCATGATAAAAAAGCTCAAACGTGTAGGAGCAGACTAGAATGGTAAGTTTAGATGGTTAGAGTTTTAGGGTAGAGTTTAGTGCAGGTGCTACGTTATTTTCAAACGTGATAGAGCAGTAACCTTTTAACACCACTAACCGGACATTTCATTTCCAAACTGCCATACAACAACCAATACAAACTGAATATGCTTTTAGCGCCACTCACTGGACATATCACTTCAAAAGTGTCGCGAAATGAGCTAGAAGCAATGTAATATTTTGTAGAAATGTTGCCACCGGCATTTTCCAGTGAGTCTGGGTTGAAACTGCAACATGATTGGAAATGGCAAACGATAAAGTATTCTCTTGACTCCTATAGGAAGTGGAATATGTAAATCTGTGGGGCTCTGCCCCTTAGCAGTGATCTAATGCATAAGAGTTTGTAGTGGTTGGTGAAATTCTGTTGCTGGAAACAGTCCAGCTTTTTCATATACAGCTTTCTTTTTATTTTGCCTTTTGGTGCCCACTGAGATTTTTTCCTTTTTATCTTTCTGAATGTCTGTCATTTTGAAAGATTAAATCTACAGCAGCTCTACAGTGGGCTTGCTTAAAGGCTTGAGATTTAAATTTTGAACCATTCAGTAAACATTTGACAGATGCAAACGACAGGAAACATTCTACAATGGAGCTAAAATATTTGCTTTGCATCACAGGAGAGCAGATGACTAGGAAAAGGCTAGTCCTAGCCAAATTGTACCAGATTATATTGACAATTCCTGCCCATTGGTTGAGCCAATGTTGCCATGTTGGGCTGACTGGGATGCTAAAATAAACAGAGCAATGTTATGATAGCTATACAGCCACAGTGCTTCCACATTTTCTTTAAATCACATTTTAATATTTTGTGGTAAAACAACAGGCCACACCATACTAAACATACTAAAGTGTACCAGTTAAATAGACAATTAAATCAGGAAACTTTGGAAAATATTCATAATCAAAAACAATAAAACAAAGATCTACATGTAAGTCAATAAAATAGTTACATTTAAGTTTTCCTAAATTTAACATATCAACACAATATAATAAACAGTAAAAAACACAATAAATATTTAAATAAATAGATCCATTTTATATATTAGTTCAGGTGATTAAACGGTCATCAACCTTTAATAACTGAGGAATGAAATATGAATAATTCATCAGGTATTTTGCAAGTCTGTGCACAAATAACAAAATCATTATTAACGCCAGTCAGCCTGCAAGGTTAATGAAAGCACTGAGCACATACATATGTAAGTTATGGAGATGAAATTAAGCAAAGTGATTGTCTGACAGCTCGCTTAACGCTGGATAAAAAGACTATTAGCTCTATGGTCAATGAAAACAGCACCAAAAAAAAAAAAACAGTGAGATAAAAGCTTTCTCGATGGCTCGTTCTTTGACTGATGTTGATTTTGCTAATGGGTGAAAAACACGAGACATGCAGCCACCTAGAATTTAACCAATTTATTTTAATGCAGATGCTATTTTAATGCTCTTTATAAGTTTGAACCTTTCAAAAACTGCATTTCGTGACACAAGCCCGCTAAATGTTTCGCTCAGAAACACAGTTACGTGTTTGAAGATGGAGGGCTCGACAAAAAAGCCTGTTGACTATTTAAAAACAGGAGGGAGATGCGAGAGGATATAATAGATAGAGGATATGAACGGAGTGTAATTACCGTTGTCTGAGACAGATATAGTTCTAGCTCATTTCCTTAATGGAGCATCTTCACAATGGCAGCTCATGTATCCCACAGACCAGAACTCTGTTATCTAAATAAGAGCTCTACCGCCCTTTGTCTCTCTCTCTACATCCCTCTTTGTTGCTTTCTTTCACAGTCTGCCAAAATAACTCTTTGCTTTCCACTGCTATGTTGCCTTTTGGACATTTAGACCCAAAATCAAACTCATATTATGTCTCTCTATTCAACTTCTAAACACTGTGCCCATTCCTTCCACCACCCCTTTATTGACCCCTAACTCGTCCTGCCAACAAGACAGATAATGCCACTCGGCAGACAGCTGCAGTAACTCAAAAGCATTAAAGGAATGTTCCTGGTTCAGTATAAGTTAAATGCTATTGATAGCATTTGTGGCATAATGACAATTATCACCAAAAATTACTTTAAAGGTTTTTGAATAGCACATGTTGCGGTTACAGTAAGGCACTTACAGTGAAAGGTATTAACAAATAAAACAAATACATTAGCTAACAAATAAAAAGTTTTCACAGTTGCATGCATTATCCAAATTTAGCAAAGAATCACACTTGCAGATGAGTATGAAATGAGTAAAAAAATATAAATATATAAAGAAATACGCGTACCAAGTACTGTAAATCAAACTATAATTGTACTGTAAAAAAGCATGCTGCTGTAAAATGAGTCACATTGTTATACCTGACACTGTAAAATTACAGTAGAAATACTGTATGTATGTTTACTATAAATTAAATTACAAGAGCAAATGTGAACAGACATGCCCTTATTATATATTTCACAGTAAATTAGAGCGTTTCCTGTGAAATTCAGTTCACTTCACTAAAATAACTACTACGTTTATAAATACCTACTTTTAAGGATCCATCCATTGTAGAGTGGACACCATGCATGAGAGGGTTAAAAACAACTAAGGGAACTTTCCTCTTTTAGAAAATGGTAACAGCAGGAGGAGCAATTAGGGAGGAGTAAATGCAGGCATGTGGGCGGAAATGAAGGAGGTAAGAAAGCTCAAGACAAAGAAAAGGATGAGAAACAGAGGGTTACTAAGAGACTCCAGTGTCCTGCAGAGTAGATTCACTAAGGAAAGCTACTGTACATTCAAACTTTCATTTAAAGGTACAGGGAGACATTTGGGTGTGCAGAGAGACAGGGAGCAGAACTTTTTATCTCATGTGCAGCTTACAGAGCACAGACAGGTTCTATAGGTTTCATCAAATATACCAGGTGCCAAGACTTGCATGTTTTATGTTTTGGATCACCCACACACCACACTCTCAGACATTTTTATATGAATATCGTTATTTAATATAAACAAATACATTTGTTTCATTACCTTTAGGAACAAGAATCTATATTTTAGTAGAAATGTATTGTTTTTTTTTGCAACTACAGGTTCTTCAGACGAGTTCAAATGCCTTGTAAGTAGATTTTATTGTTTTACCCTTACAATAATGTCATTTTAAAAGTTACAATAAATCTAAACAAAGAGCAAAAATAAACAAATATAATAAATATATTAAAAAAAATAATTTCAATACTTATTGAATGAAAATTCTGTAAAAAAAATTTCACTGTCCCACAGTGGGCGTGGTAAAAACTTTCAGTCACAACCAACAATTTATTTAACCGTTTAATTACCGGTACTAAAGTTCGTATTTTGTAGTAAACGCTCACCATTTCAAGATGGAATTTTAGCACACAATGCAAAAGTGCAAAAATTTTAACTGACTGTATTTAGGATACATAAAATATCTTGCAAACTGTAAAATTAGATTCAGGCTGCCTTTTTATTCCCAAAATATCTAAATGCACTTCCACTACCAAACAAAGTACATAATTAGTGTGGTGGAAAAGACCTTGTGCCCGCACGACAATGCTACACATGCTCACATGCTAGGGATTTATCATTCTGTGTAAATGAAAGTTACTGATCTTACACTTAAACCTTCATTTTGGACTGTAAATAACAATTGCAACCCCATGAACATGTTGGCAAGCTAACCAGGAGTGATTACAATGGGATTATTCTTCGTATACAGTAACTTTTTAATTTTTTTTTTACCTTCCTAACTTTTAAAAAACTAAAAATACCTGCACTTAAAGCTGCAGTTCATTGCTTTCTTTTGGTTAAAAATGATCCGAAATCAATTTCTGATCAAGTACATAACCAGCCAGTGTTCAAAACTATCTCCTTACCTTAGCCCGATTCACAACGGTAAGCTTGTAATAATGTTTTCTAATTGGTACTGGTAGGTTACTGGTAAGAGTCCCGGCAGGTAGGCTATATCGCATGTGAGGATGCTGCAGGTGGCGGATCTCTAATAGCCTTTTCTCACAGCAGCTGGAATAATTAAACTTATCATTTTGATGGCGGATTGTAATCCAGAAATGTCAATACGACAATCATCAGTGACAACTGGAGATTCACCTGAGGTCACCAGTAATCTTACCGGTAATGCTAATACACAATAAATACACAAAGTCACACACTGCTGATGTTGTTAACAGTGACATTTTAAAAACAAAGTTTAACAATAATAATAATTTGCATGGTTCAATGTGAAATGAGAACAGCAATGAAGACCTGTCATACACAAACACACACACAAAAATCATAGTAAAAAAAAAAAATCATTTGCCAACTCTTACTGATGTTTGTACTAGTTTTTTTTGCCACCAAAATGATGTCACTTCCTTGGTAATGATGTCTTCAAGGAATATAAACAAAGACACAAAAACAAAACAAACAACCCCCCCCCCCAAGATTATTACAAAATTAAACAACACCTAAATGGTTTTAATACATTTTAATTTTAAAAGTTTCCTTTAGAAATGAAGTAACATTCTTTTTTTGCACCCATGACACTGTAATAAAAGAAAATTAATATGATTTCTTTAAAATGTTCTTTTTTTGTGTGTGTAATTGTATCCAAAATTTAATTAAAACATGATGGGGACATGAAAATGTACTGCACAGCATGAATGACTAGGCTAACAAGCAAAGATCTGACTAGCTATTTTCTTAAAGTGATTTTTGATGTTGCTTCTAAAGATGGTTGAGGTTGAAATAAAGGTTTGGCGCAATAAAAATATATTAGTTATGCTCTTTATTTCTTAAACACTGCACAAACTTAGAGAGTTTTACATCCATCCATCTTTTTTTTTTTTGCACTAGATTTTCAGAGAAAATGTGAATAGCCCACACAGTGTTGGGGAGTGAGTAACTAAATAACAGTAGTGACACTACTACTCTAGAAACATTTTTCAGTAAGACAGTATGATAATAGTTCAGTTGAAGAATTTCAAGTATTTTCATAGTTGAAATGTTAATTTATTTAAAATGCTAACTGTTTTTGTTCCAGATAAATATAGCTTTGACTAAATTATTAACATTAATGTATATTTATTTATATATTACCTTAAATGGCTATGATTTTTTCACTATTTTTCCTGTTAGTACCTTGTAGCTAATTATCATATACTGTAAATTCGAAGCTTGTAGTTTTCAAAATAGCCTTACAAGTAGCAAAGTATCAGACAATGCCTCGGGTCCCCTATATACAAGCATTTTCCTAAAGACAAGTCAAACTTTGCAAAACACACACACACACACACACACACACACACACACACACACACACAATATTAGATGATGAATCTTCATAGTGCCAGGCTAGCTGTGCTATTAAGGGCTAAATGCTAATGCCGTCAGATGCAGGATGGATAGATCATTACAGAAACATCAGTCATTTTTCTGAGACAGAGCATGAGGCATCTGCACAAACCCTGCCTGAAAAAGACCTTAGCCATTAGGGTTAACATTAGCATGATGAACAACATCTCACGTCAGCTTCGTTTCTGATGATGAAAACAAATGCAGATGAAACTGCTCTTCATTAAAGATAAATCTATCTTATTGAATCTACATTACGTCACAGACACTCGAGCAGCATGTATCATGAGAATGCATGGGTTTTATATAACATACTGTGCTGAGAGGTGGGAGACGTTTGTGTAACTGCTCATTAGCATGTAAAAGCCCATGCGTTTTTTTTGTCCGACTCTGCTGTGCGTTTGACGGAAGGATATGAAAGAGGGATGAAATGAGATGGAGGAAATAAATCTTCAAGAGAAAGAATGATAAAGGCATGATGCTTTTTGTGAGGAAGGATGGAGATTGGACACATTTGTCAACCTATGGGATGCCACAGAGTGTGTGCGTGCATTTGTAAGTGTGAAAATGTCATCGCTGGCCATGTTTGTGAGAGATGCCCCCGTAGCTGGATGACAAATATCTCAATCTTTGAAAAATATGCTCGGGTGTTATTCCGCTCTCCTTTTTCAATGAGAAACACATTCTGTATTTCCTTGCTCGCTGATAAACCTGAGGGCGGTGATCTGAGACGTTAAATCGCAAACAGCCTTGGCCACATCATCCATTTCACAAGCCACCATTTATTAACGCCGACAATGGCTCTGTGACTCCGCCCATCCGCTGTCAATCTTATGACATCAAACCGGACTTCATTTACTCTGATGACATAACAGGCATGTCAGAAGTCTGATTCCCTCCTAGCCCAGGTTGTTGTTGTTAACCTTAAATTGTAGAATCAATATCACCATGCCGGCCTCATTATTCAGTCCAGCCACTTTAACAGGTGGGGAGATGACAAAGCAATCAACTGCAGACAGCTCCAAGCAGTCATTCTCTTATTTACCCTGCCGGAGCAACAGGGCCGCAATGAACCCTGCTGAAAAATTACTATTACCGGGAAGAGAACCTCACTGAGGAATTAATATTGCCAACAAGAGAACCGCAGTGAGATATAAACATTACCAGCCAATGATAAGACTGCTGCATAAATCCAGCAGAAATTCAATTCAAGAGCTATCGCTCACAAATGCAAATATTTCCACATACCTCCGAAATAAAAAAAATATATTTTTTTAAAAACTTCAAGAGAAGAGAAAGTCTAATAACTATGTGCTTAGCTTTTCACACTATGAGCCAGTCTGACTCATTTCCGCAAATTGTTTCTTTCGAATTAATTCAGCAATTCTCAACTGAGCATGAAATTTAATTGAAATATCAAGAAGGGGTTCACTGTAATTAGTGTAGTATGTATTAAAGTCTGTCACTTTCACATTAACTGTGATGGCAGTCGTGCTACAGAAGTACTGCTCGTACCTTTTCTAGACACCAAAAATATAATAGAAACAAATTTTGATTATGGTTCTATGGGTTGCACAAATGTTCTGGGAAAAATCTGTATGACACTATTATTTATTGTGCGTTAATGATTATTCTAATTATTCTGTGTTTTCGTTTATTGTATGCGATTGCTATGGAGTAACAATTTGATGATTTCATGTAAATTAAATATTCTGTTAGTAAATGATTGTTCAAGTGATTTTAACCCACAGGAAGAAGAAGTGAAAGACAACTGGATTAGTTACTCGCGAGACATGTTTCAGACAGTGCACGAACACCGAGTTGATTCCTCTTTCATCTCTCTCTCTCTCGCTACATAAACCCCACCCCCCTCCAGCTGGTCCCTGGGAATATTTTAAAAACGTAACCTGTCTGTAGTGTAAAAATGGTTGGAGATAGGATATTTCCTGACCTATATTATATCCAAATTTCAAGTTGTACATGTTCAAATGAGATCATTTTAGTTCAGTGTGTAAGTTGTTTGAGAACCACTATGGCCGGTTCAGTGTAAAAGTGAATTGTGAATTGAATTACCTAAAGAACTGCTTCTACTGAATGAATCATTCAACATTTGAGAGTCTGGATTGATTTGAACATAGTTTTGATTAATTTGTAAACCTGATTAACTAATTCAGCGAAAAGAACCAAATCAGAAAGAATGTGCATTTGTAAACTGGATCACATAATGGCCCGGTTGCATAAACTGTTTAGACTAGTCTTAAAAAGTTAGTCATCTATTTTTTTTTTTTCTTCACGACTGTTCATAGCTTTTTAAATTCAGTTATGAAAAGGTAGATTGGTCTTACTTGTATTGGAAAAGTAAGACTGATTATCCCTTGGCAACTGCTTGTTGGTCAAACTAGTTCTTAAGACTCAGTCTTAACATGGTGGCTAAGTTTGTGCAACTGGCCCAATCTCTCATGCACCGCATCTGCATCAAAAAAAACAAAAAAACGTGTACTGAGTAGGAACTACATTTGACGAGGAACTTACTTCTCAGTCGCTAATAAAGTATGTGCTATGTAGTATGAATATGCGTAGCATTGATGAATCCGAATCTACTACATCTTAGAGTTTTATCAGTTCACTGCTATTCATAGCTCATCTAGTAATGTGTCCATCGAATGCATACTTCTGGTTTTTCAAAGGAAGTAGTATGTAATTCGCAAACTTTTCGCCTACTGTTTTAAGAATTTGATGAATTCAGACTAACTAATTTCACATACAGTTTTTACCTACTGTAGAGAAGAAGTAAATATATTTGGACACAGGGAACTATTTGCAGTCCATTTACTGATTTTTACGATGCATACTGCATGGTAGAGTTAGCAGAAAATCTGCACTTCCAAACTAATTGGCTGGCTTTATGCAACTTTCAAAACATGAGGTACACCAAACTGCCTGGAAACTAAGGTACTGCGGTGATACAATGAGTACTTCTGAAAAAACTAATCAAAGTTGCCAAAATTTGCAGGGGTCATGGAATCAAATCTCTGAGAGACATTAATAGTTTTGTTCGTAAACCAAACATCCATGAGAAGAACCTTGTAATCCACTTTGTTCCCTGAACTTGTTTGCTTTGTGTGCTTATTAACTTTAGATAAAAATTCTAAAAGATACACATTTTCATTATTATTTCTGTGGACTGTCACAGCTATTTCATTTTTTGAAGGTTTCTTCTTCACACTAATGTACCTTTGTGGTATCAACCATTTTATATAAACATCCCTGTAGGGCACATAAGAAATGAAATGTACTTATTTGCTTTACATGTTGGTCAGTCTAAGTGGGTGGTTCTAGGCAAGAAGAAGGTGCAAGTGGATCAATCTGACATTCAAAAGTCACAAGGCTAGACATCACTAGCCATAAAAGGTTCAGTATGGTCTGGGAACCCACCAACAGATAAACATACACATATTGTTCTTCTTAAGAGGCTTTTTTGTATAATATCATAGCTGTCAGATGGCAAAGGTAACAGAATGACATTATCCCAGAGGGAGATATTGGTGTGCTGAGAGAAAGAGAGTTAGAAAGTGAAGAGGATAATAGAGACCGCCCTTTGAGACTCTAACACATGCATCAGGATCACAGGACCACCCTTTTCCTCCCAGCATGCTCTAGGGCAGCCACATACTGAGGGTGTGGATGGCCAGGCTGATCTGTGTACAGGCCAAAATGTCAGAGGCTCTTTATCTACCTCCTCACTGATATATTCCCTCAAACTATTTCGCCAGAGCTATAGGTGTACCTCTTTGCTATCTGCTATCCCTCTCGCTCTCATTCGGTTAAATGTCAGCGGTGTGATCTGGGATTGTGTGCCTGGGGCCTGAGAAAAAGAGGTGAGAAGGAGACAATGAAGGAATGATAGTAACTCAACAGTTTACAAAGACTAGAGTAAATGTGTTGAATTAATGGCAAACTCATGTTCAGGGAATATTTTGGTATAAACTAGTACAGTGGTTTTATCACTAATGAAAAACAAAAACTGAATGAAAACATTTTCATTAACTGTAATAAAAGATTGTATACCTGGGAAAACTCAAATATTCAATTATTTGTAGTGCTTTTCGCAATACTCCGTTTCAAAGCAGCTCAACAGAAAATAATGAAATACATTTTTTCTTTATTTTTAAAACTAACTAGAAATAAATAGAAAAAAAAAAATTGTATTCATTATAAATTATTATTTTCAATTATGATAACATTAGACTGCTGAGAAATGTAACTAAATTACTTTTAAATGTTAACAGTTAACACATTAAATTAAAAACAAAAACTAAATAAACAAAACTAAAACAAATATTACAATTTCATTAAAAAATTCAATCATTAAGAAATTATCCCTAAAATTAACACTAAATATTATTTAAATGTTACCAGTTAACATATAACTTAAAGCAGCCCTATAAGATACTATAACCAAAATAAAAACATCAAATAGCAAATATCAAAATATATCAACAGCAAATATCTGTCAGTATACATAGCAACTTATTAATCCTGATTCCTGCCTTTATAAATCAGATTTCACTGAGCATGCTTAGCAAATAAATAAGCAGTTAAATGACTAAACCATATAATTCAAATATTTTTCCTTTGCTTTTAAGCCATAAATGTATTTGAAAAAGGCAGCACGATATTAGTACCAGATGTGTGTGTGTGTGTGTGAACAGCAGCAAGTAATGGAATGTATGTTTTTAGTTTTAATGTGTGTGCTGGTGAGAATTGCAGGAGAGGTTTGCATCTATTAACACCGTGCGCAAACAGTGAATGCCTGTGTGCTTGTGTGTATTCACCAACGCTATCTCACGGCAATTCGTACGTATTTTACGAAGTGGCTAATTCGTACGAATTTGTACGACCTCACTCGTACGATTTGTCTAAACCCCAGTGACGGGTAGGTTTAGGGGCGGGGTTAGGTGTAGGTCATTCGTACAAATTCATACGAATTGGCAACTCGTAAAATACGTACGATTTGGCAAAAATCGTATGAATTTGTACGACTGAGGTCGTACGAATTCGTACGAATTAGCCACCTCGTAAAATATGTACGAACTGCCGTGAGATCGGGCTGGTATTCACATGTTAAAGTGAG
Source organism: Tor tambroides (assembly GCA_021397915.2). NCBI lineage: Eukaryota > Metazoa > Chordata > Actinopteri > Cypriniformes > Cyprinidae > Tor > Tor tambroides. The sequence continues at coordinate 18,664 of JAFVLL020001753.1, forward strand.
AAAAGAGCTTGTCCTCTACATTAGCATTGTTCAGTCAAACAGAAAAGCACTTAACCTTCTGCATTAAACAGCTTTTATTAGAATTTCTGCTAACAGTGTGTGTGAGTATGAATGTGAAGGAGGTTTTCAGTGCTCGCACGTGGTGCTAATGCAATACAACAGCTGATAAAGAGGACGGTAAGCGTGTGTGTGTGTGTGCGCGTGTGTGGAAAATATATACAATTCACTCTGTTTATCTCTCTTAGAAACAGATCTGAGCTCCAATACCAAAAAAAAAAAAAAAGGAAATGAACGAACACCAGATGGAAAAAATATGGAATCTGCCTTATAGTTACCATAAAAAGATATAGTTATCGTTATAATTATTGTCCTTGGTGTGAGCAATAACCATGAACTATAATTATTTTTTGACACATGCAGTACAATCTTCTGTCTCAATATTCACCTTGCACAAGTGCTATTGCATATTCACTGTCTGCACAGACACAAAAATGGGATGTTTGTGGACCCTCCTGATGACAAACATTATGTGGTGCGGACAGTACGCAGAACGTGGACAGCTGAAGAATACTTTGGGCTTCCGATATAATCTGCAGCATTTTCTGTAGTAATTTGAAAGAAAATCTGTTACTTACAGAAAAAAAACCCCATCTAAAACCAGCCCAAGCTGATTTGGTGGTCTTTTTTGGTTTAAGAGCCCAAACCAGTCCAAACCAACCTGATCTCATGGCAATTTGTACGTATTTTACAAGGTGGCAAATTCGTTGGAATTCGTACAAAGGACCACACCTAACCCCGCCCCTAAACTTAAAGGAACACTCCACTTTTTTTGAAAATAGGCTCATTTTACAACTCTCCTAGAGTTAAACAGTTGAGTTTTACCATTTTCGAATCCATTCAGCTGATCTCCGGGTCTGGCGGTAGCACTTTTAGCTTAGCTTAGCATAGATCATTGAATCGGATTAGACCATTAGCATCTCACTCAAAAATGACCAAAGATTTTCGATAATTTTCCTATTTAAAGCTTGACTCTTCTGTAGTTACATCGTGTACTAAGACCGACGGAAAATGAAAAGCTGCGATTTTCTAGGCCGATATGGCTAGGAACTATACTCTCTAATAATCAAGGAACTTTGCTGCCGTACCATGGGTGCAGCAGGCGCAATGATATTACGCAGCGCCTAAAAGTAGTCCCCAGCTATATTATAAATAGTTACCTAGCTGGGGACTACTTTCAAGCGCTTTTCATTTTCCGTCGGTCTTAGTACACGATGTAACTACAGAAGATATACATACGAGTGATGTCATATGCATTCGTACGAATTAGTCACCTCGTAAAATACGTACAAATTGGCCGTGAGGTAGGATTGGCCAAATAGATCTTCAGCTAATCTCCCAGCCTGCCTTATTTAGCTGGTTTAGCTAAAGTAGGAAACTAAAACTAGTGTACACTTATTAGCCTAAAAAAAACACTTCTCAGGCAAGATATTTGTCTGCAAAAATAGCTCGATTTTAAATAATTAAACAGCAAGAAAAAAACCCCCCCAACATATCGGAGTGCTTTCTATATGTCAGACATTAGTGGCAAATGTTTATAGTTGATGTGATGAGCTACATCTGAAGCAAAATCATAAGTGTCTGTGAGAAAAAATGCTAATATTTTAAAATTTTTAAGCTTTATAAACCATCACTTCTGAGTCTGACCAACTTTCATAAGTGTGTTCACTCGACATAAACATCTGCATGTTGCACACACAATGTGAAACTTGCATAAACAATGATGCAGAAAGATAGGAGACCATTCTATAAAAGTAAACAATATTAGTATTTTTCACACTGTTTCACTTTGGAAGACACTGATTCATCAATTGACCCTTCGCAAAAACCATTCCCTGCCTTTGTTACAGTTAAAAATACAAAAAGGACACAGACAATAAGCCGACAGACAAGACAGAGCAGGTTAACTCTGGTATGAAACAGAGTCTTAGCTTTCAAAGAAATTCAAACAATAAATATAATTTTGTGACTCTTTAATGTGTCATGTCAGATCACTGTACCGCTTCAGTTAAAGCAGCACGTGAATTTATCATCTTTTCATATCTACTTAAAGCACAAAATAAACACGAATGAACATCAGAATACATTTTATTTCAACCGCAGAAAATGGCAGATTCGGCATTATGATTGGTCATATCACCTGTCAATCAAACTTCCTTCCTGACAAGCAATCAAGGGTCAACTGGGGTTGTATAGGTTATCGTTAAGTTTATTTTGCATAGTTTTTGATGCGTCAACTTTGAGGTACCCATCTATTTGGACTCACAGAGATGGATTATTTTCATAAAAATTTCTGTTTGTGTTCATCTCAAGAAAGAAATTCATACATCTGGGATGGCATGAAAGGCAAGTTAAAAAATGAAAGAATTTGAGAGCTTCTTGGAACCAGTTAAGAAACAAAAAACAACTAAAGAAAGGTAAAGATATGATATTCTATTATTACCTCATTATAGCTTACTGAAACAGTCACATAAAATATATAAATCTATGGTATAAAATCTGGTATAAAATGATGCTGTGCAACATTGAAGAGATGGTTCACCCAAAAATTTACTCACTCTCATGTTGTTTCAAACCTGTATGAACTACTTTTTCTGTTGAACACAAAACAAGATATTTTGAAGAAAGCTGGTAAACAAAAAGTTGCCAGTAGCCGTTGAAATATACATGAGTGAATGTCAGTGGCTATCAGCAACTGTTTGGTAACCAACATTCTTTAAAATATCTTCTTTTGTGTTCAACACACACACACACACACACACACACACACACACACACACACACACACACAAACACAAACAAAAGTTCACACAAGTTTGAAACAACATGAGGGAGAGTAAATGATGACAGAAATTTCATTTTTGGATGAACCATCCTTTTAATTTTTAAATGTTTACATGTGACAAATGATGCATAATTCTTTTTCCACTCTACCATCCCTGAATTTTCACTGTTATTATTCACATGAGTGAGCCCACATATATAGGTTAATTCTGCTTACATTAGCATTATTCATCCGCAAGACAGACACACACACACACACACACACACACACACACACACACAGTAAAGTGTGCAGTGTGACAGCGATACATCTCGGTCTCAAAAATGGGCCTTTGACGTCGGGGCGGGCACTCTGCCATCGCTACAGACTCAAAGCCCTGTTGGCATGGTAGCCAGTGCGCCAGTTTCACTGAGCTGCAACACAAATACACACATTAGCTAATACTCTTTACATACTCCCGTGACACTTAAAACAGCTTTTAGCTCTCTCTCTCCATCTTTTTCTTGTTCATTTACTTGATATCTGTCACATTTAAATATGCGAACACAAAGTGTCGGGCAGGAAAGAGGCAGTTTAATTACCACAGAACTTTTTCCGGCGGCCTACTTTAGACAACTTCACACGCGTGCGGAGATGAGAGGGAGCGAGCAGGAGATAAAGGGAGATACAGGGTGGGAAAGAGAGATATAAGATGGATTAGTAGCGTCTCTAATGACTGAAGAGGGACTGTGGGTACAGTCTCTTGAGAATATTGCTCTGGTGTTCTTCCTGTAGGACGATAGACTGTACACACACAACATAGCTGTGACAATGTGAATTAATTTGTATGTATGCTGACAATGAACATGAATCACGAGATGCTTTAGTAGGTGTGGGAGGGTTTCTGTGTTTCTGTGTTTGTGAAAATAATTTCACAGGGAAACTGACTTTCTAGATCTTTTGTTTAGTAAAAACTGCTTGGTAACAGCTAGCTTCACCGCAAAAGCAGTTCTTAAACAGTATCTTTTTCATGTTTTCAAATAAAATAAAGGAATGGTATGTAAAGGAATGGTTCAAAAAGTTATAGATGAGGATGTGGACAGACAATAAAAGATGAAGATTACGTGAACAATCACAAAAACTTTCAAAAATTGCAATAGTCATCATTTACTCATCCCATGTCATTGCAAAAATTTTTCTTCACACAAAGCTTTCTTATGACTTCAGAAGGTTTGGAATATATAGCACCAGGTTGCCAGGTCTGCGTAACAAAATCATTCCAATTGCTACAAAAAACTAGCCTAATCACATTCAGAGGGAAACTGATTGTTGCTTCTGATGTAAATTGATTTGTTTTATTTTAAGGATGAGATATTTCCTTCATGACAAAGATACTGATAGTACACCTACAGTGCGTATGTCTGGTTTTACACACACACACACACACACACACATACTCACACCAACTCACGCATGTGATAACGCACATACTTTCACCCTTCTGGCAGCAGTTCTGTTGTCCTCATTTGTAATGTCTAATGAAGTCATTAAGGCTCCTTCTGAGTGTGTTTATTTGCTCTTATCTTCACTTCAGATTCCTCCTGATAAACATCCTACTATAAAAAAGCTCCATTCTTCACCAAAGGAAACAGACAGTTTAGGTGGTTAATGACTCTTTTATTCTCACAAATACCAAACTGCTTCCGCAAACTTCTCCCTAACAAATTAACACACGTAGAGACAGTTTTTTTTTTCTGGTAATAAAGCACTGAAATAGTGCATGGAAGTCACAGAGCAATCAAAGTCATGTGAGCAGAATAGCAATATCTCAAAGTCACAAACAGAAGCAGAACTAAGGACAAACAGATTTTCATAAACAACTATTATGGTGTTAATTATTGACAATATATATATATATATATATATATTTTTTTTTTTTTCCGAACAAACTCAGCTTTCAATGTAATTAAAAAAAGAAACACGTCCCCCCCCCCCCCCCCCAAAATATATTAATTTCTGGAAAAAAATTATATTTGGCTTTGAAAGACATTGATTCATCAACTGGTTATGTATGGATTACAGTCAAGTTTTTTTTTTTTTTTTTTTTTTTAGCAACAATTATATATTTATATAGTTATAAAAATATAATTCACTCTCTCACTTCCCTAATCGTCCCCCTGAAACGCATATAGATAATTTCCTTAATCTGAATATCAACCATAAACATTTAATCTCAGTCATTTATAATTTAATAAATTCAATTAATGTGGACCCTATTGACACTCTTAGAGACACTTGGGAGCATGACCTAGGAGTTACTATTACAGAGGATCTGTGGCATGACATCTTGACTCAGGTACACACACTCCTCTTCCTTATGTGCTAGGCATGGTTTGATGCAGTGTAAAATACTATTCAGAGCTCACTTAACCAATGCCCAGTTGGCTAATTTTTTCCCAGACAGGAGCTCTGCCTGTAACCGTTGCAAGCATTCCCCTGCCGATCACCTGTATATGTTTTGGACATGCCCACAGTTGGCAACTTTCTGGTCAGGTGTATTTGATACATTTAATAAAGCTCTCAACATTAATATAGACCCTGATCCCTTGTTAGCTCTCTTTGGAGTATCCCTTAGACCTGATTTGACAGCCCGAGATAGTAAGGTTGTTGCCACGATCTTGGCCAGATGGGCTATCCTTCTTAAGTGGAAGCACACTCTTCCCCCCCCCAACACATGACAGGTGGATACAGGGCACTTTTTTACTTTATCAGACTTGAAAAGTTAAGATGTTCACTCTCTGGTTCACTCAAATCCTTTTATAAGACTTGGGATCCCTTTTTGGACTATATTAAAGGCCTACCTTGTGCACCTGTAACTGGCAACATGTAATATCTGTCATCTGTTACAAAGGTTTTTTAAATTTTTTTGTTTTTTGGTTATTTACTGATATATTGGTTAATTGTATCTATTGTATTTCACTTGGTATTTATTTAATTATTTTCTATATATTTTGTTTTATTATTTTTTAATATGAATGAGGGGATTGTGGAAGGGATTAATAATGGACAATATCTTCACCTTGTTATCATTATTCAATCTGTATCGTCACACAAATGACCAATAAAAAGATTTGAAGTAAAAATATAATTCACATATGCAATGACTTGTATTCATTTATATGATAAGGATTTTTAATTTCGGAAATAAAACTTAATTTGATATTTCTTTGGGACAAGTCAAAAATGTCTGGGTGATATAACTGTCCAACTATCATAACAAAGAGACAAATATTTTAACAAAACTGCTTCACTGCTCCTTAAAAAATAACTTTCCTGCCAAATTTATGTGGTGTAACAAACATGGATGGATGGATGGATGGATGGATGGATGGATGGATAAATAAATAAATAAATAAATAAATAAATAAATAAATAAATAAATAAATAGAGGTTCCCTGCAGGCCTTCATGACTTTGGCATTGAGGTTACTGAATCTGTATAAATATTAGATAATTTCACCTTTTTATGACAAAGTTGCTTGCTGTCACAACGATAGGTAAGGTAAATTCCACTGTTGCAAAAAAAATAAAAATAAAAATAAAAAAATAAATAAAAACTGGTGTTGACTGTTAATTTCCCTCACAGTCTGGGTGACACTTGCTGACATCACCTCAGCGACATGCACACACACACACACACACGCACACACACACACACACACACACACACACACACACACGCACACGCATCAGGTGTCAGAGGCATTCATTATGTTCTGAACATTTGCTTGAACTCACTGTCTCCCTCTCCCTCACCAATTATTACATCTTTGCAATTGCATCTGAGTCTCTCTCTTCATTAGCGCCGAGTTATGTTACATATTAAAATTAATTACCGTCTTACTCACCACTAAACCTTAGCCCTGACCCTGTCAGACCCTCGCCCAGACAGACGGACTGCGCTCTCACTCCGACCCCATTCGTCCGGAAACTCTCATTAACTCTCACATTTAATCAACCTGCCTCGGGAATCCGAAGGAGCCTGCCTCCGTGTCTCATCCTCTGATACGTGCAATCTTGTTGCAAGACTGTGTTTAAAGAAATAATTTGCACAAAAATTACAATTATGTCATCATTTACTCATATCAGTGATACCATATGATTTAAATGTATATTTTTAATAACGTGTTGGTGCTTTTTTAAATTTTAAAATGTCATTCAACTCTCTTTTGCACATTTGTGATAGAATATCTAAGTCAAGAATGAAGGACGCATTCACAGAGAACCCATTCAGTTGAATTAAAGTTGACATGAAAATCTTACTTTTTCCGTGGTTAAGCGCTATAATCAGGTCCCCAGTGCATCTACCAACCCAGAAAACGTGAAAAACAACAACCCATTAATAGACTTTCTCTGCAAGCTTGTGAAAAAAACGAGCCGCTCAGATTTCGCTCCCCCCGTGACGTAGAAAAAGGGCATCTCATTACTGCCCCTTAATCGGCAAGTGTCCACCCATGGTGCTACCATTGTGTTTTCACAAGTGACAACGGTGTACCAATTCTAACGCCATGGCAAAAGTTTGAGCAAAGCATGCTAACTGTTCTGTCTTTGGCTGCACTGATGAGCACAGAACACTTATTTAGAGTCCCAGCCGCACAGGAGACAAGAGAGCAGCGGACTTATTTACTGTATATCACGCTGCTGCCACACATATCTAATATAAACATGCAATTTCTATCCCAGCTGTGTACCTTCACAGACATAACCTGACTGTTTTTGTAACTCATATGTGTTTTTAACAAACTTGTGTGTATTTGACAGTTTAAGCGCAATAAGACATGAAAGAGAACTTAATACTCACATGCCATGTGACAGTCGCTTTCTGTGTGTGCTCAGAAACCCCTACATCAGAGGTTTAAACTGATATGAAACGCATGATTTCAGCGCAACAGACATGATAATCAAAACCAAAGAGATGCTTTTTTTTAGCAGAGTATCTGAGGAATGAGCTGTAAAGGCACACCCCTAAATCTGGAAAAGGGGGCGGGGAGCAGCAGCTTATTTGCATTTAATGGCATCTACTCGCATAGGCCTAGTGCCAGCAAGACACCAGAGGAAAAATGAAAGAGAGGAAGACCAAAGAACATTTGCCGTCGAATAGTGGAAGCAGAACTAAAGACCTAAATCAAACCTGGGATACCATTCAAAAGTTGGCTCAAAACTGAAAGGAGTTGCAAATCTTTGTTACTGCCTGATATGCCTCGCAATAAAGAAGAAGAATTCACAAAACTTGGAAGATAGCAGTATGGGAATATAAAGAACTACCTTCTTTACCCAAGAGTCTGGAACAGCCTGAAGCTGGGATTTCCTGAAGGAACAGTTGAGTATGGATGACTCTGTGGACACATTGAGGCAAAATGGCCAAGTGAATTGTCAAAGGTTGAAGAAGTAATTTGAGTTAGGGTGTGCTGTCTTACCAGCTTGATGGCTGCAAAGTAGCTTACTGGATGCTGAACTCTGTTAATAAATGATTTTCCGTATGAGAGGGAGCATCTAACTGTCAACGCTAATGAAAGTGAGTTTTCTCACTTTCACAGGCTCAATGTGTCTGTGTGTGAGAAACGGAAGACTTGTTAAGAACAGTGTGATGACGGTTTATTCATGTCCTAGTGTTTCTTTTTAGTGTGTATGCATGTGTGTTTGTGTTGAGCTGTGTGCAACAGTAAAACAGTGACAGTGTTTGAAGTTGACAGATACTCTGATTAACGCACTGACTTTCTTCTTCAAAGTTTCTGTCAACTTCCATCGCTCAGGTACATGCATTGCCAACATGAAAGGCTAAGTTCAATTAGCCAATCAGTGTATCTGAGGCCTAGGCTTAAGGAGAAGAAAAAGTCCCTATTTGACAAGAACAAAAAAGGAATTGCAGAATACTTTTAAGAAGTTAAAGCTGTCCCTCTATAAATTTCATGAGATAAAGTTCCCAGAGTTCATAAGATCCTTCCGACAGAGATATATTCTTTCAGATTCAGTTCAGACACAGTTCAGAATGCAATCATTAATAGTCATTAACACCACAATATTCTCTTCAATAATGCTGACTTCTGATTAAAGTATATATCATTTAGCCCACAAGTTTGGTCATTTGTAGCCAAATATTCAGTTTGTTTAAAGCCTAAATTTAAAATATTAAACTGTTATATCACGGGAAATGGATTTTTCTTAATATTGTGAAAATGTCCGATTAAGTATGCAACATAGTGTAACTTTAAAAACCCAACATTTCCCAAGTCTAAAAAGACAGTCAAGATTCAAGATTTATTTAAACTAAGCTGCAAGAACAGTCTCCGGTTTATTCGTTTAAATAATCTTCTCACCACATGTATACGCAGTTATAGTACTAACATTACATTGTATAATGAGTTCATTTTTATACTAATTTTTCCATTTACAATAAATTATTATTCACTTATAAGTAGTATATTACACCATTGCTTGAATAAAATGTGCATAAAATATGCACGTGAAAAAAGAAAACATTTAACGAGCAAACAACAGTTTAAGACCAGAAAACTGTTTAAATGTAATTAACTAAATAAATGTTGCAAAAGATATGTAAAGCAGGACTGTACATAAATATGAGCATCATGTCAGTTTCAAAAATTCATAAGTCTGTTTGAGCTACTTTTACCCAATGATTTATACTCACTTTCAGTTCAAGAGAAAGTCTTCCATCCTGTTCCCTGCAGTGTTTATTAATGCAGACAGACCACATCTTTCTCACTTTCAATCTGCAAGAATCTTACAAAGCATTTTATTGCTAAGATCATGATAAAGAATTCAACATTTAGAAAATGGAGAAAACAAGAGAACTTAAAGACAGATGAGACAGAAGCTTTTACATAAGGACACATCCTAAAAACATCTGTCAAAATTAGACTGCACTACTCAACATGTAGGAACTGGTAAAAAGTCTACATGATGAAATAAAACATCTATATAATGAAATATTCCAAAAAAAAAAAAAAAGAGAAAGAAAGAGAGAGATTTTTCTTTAATCACTTGACACTTTATCATGTCAGATGTAAATAGATAAACTCTCTTTGAAGCAAGTTCTACTTTAGACCCAATGGTACATACTCTTTCATCAACTCTCTCTCTTAGCCATTCTGCTGGAGTGATGTCTTCACTGTATGTCCTCTTCAAATTCACACAGTCGCACACAAGTATACCCAAACGCTTAAAGGGACTGTAAGTGTACTCAAATGAGGCGGGACAAGAATATATAGTACTGCACATAGAATAAAACTAATGGTCCATTTATACATCCTTGAGGCACACCCGCAAAAATGCACTGAAAGAGACACTCTTTGCATTAATTGTAAAGGGAGATCAAGCTTTTATTCAATTAAATACTAGAAACTGATGTCTTTAGAAGAGCTTAGCAAAAAAAATATTTATTTAACATCTGTTTAATCACATAATTCCCATTCTGCCTTATGAAATAACCAATAAGTTTTCAGTATTGATGATTTTACTGTTCTAAAATGTACCAAATAAGCATTATAAAACAGTCAATTTCATGCTTTTAAGAGCCTTCCAAAAATAATCTGTACTGGTAAATACATGTTAAAATATAATGAAATATTTGTGGTTTACATTGCTTGCAAAAAGTTTAGTCAGAATGTACAGCTACTTTCGAACAGCCTTGGTTTTTTTAGCCTGGGGAATGAGGCAGTTAAATAGTTTAAAACAGCAGGGGCAGTGGTAGATCATGCCAACCAGCCAAACTCTGACCCCTTGCTTTGAATGATCAGTTTAAAATAAAGAAAGACAGAAAACATCAAAAGTAGAGCAGAGCAGAGATGCATCAAATCGCCTATAATATGCTAATGTTTTAGGTGTGTATATATGTATATTTGAAGAAGTGAAATGGGAGGAATGAATGTGTGTTTGTGAGGGTATTACTACCTGTGTGTGTGTGTTTGTGTGTACACTGAATGAGGGTGTGAGGGTGTGAGGGTGTGGGTGTGGGGGGGGGGGGGGTGGATATCCAACTCACATCTTCCGCATCTTGATTAACTCTCGCTCTGGGGAAAACTGCAAGTGAACCATTTTATTTACAGGTTTTATATTTTTGTTCTCTCCCAGCTAATACTTTCTCCAATCAGCACCTCAGAGGGCAATAACAAAATAGCAAAATAAATAAATAAAATACTAAGAACGCTTATGTGGTGAGTAAATTTTAGTGAGCCACGAGGGAATATGGCCTCCAGAGAATTTCAAAAACTGTGTGAGCGCGTGTGTACGCATGCTTGCCTTTTCAAAGCATCCAAGCAGCCCAGAAAAGTAATTACTCTCTCTGCAGAACAGAATGAGAACAGAAACGGTGTGTGTGCGTGTATGTGTGAATTTCTGCTTTTCAAAAACACTGCTCCTGTGCAGGCAGGCACACACACCCCCACACACTTAGACAGAACAGAGTGCTGATCTTTAAACTTTTAGCATACCTGAAGGTGATAAGGCTTCATAATAGCTATAAACGGCAATGTGTGTGAGAGAGGGAAGAAAAGGAGGTAGCGCACAGGAGAAAGAACGAAACAGTAACATTTTAACCCATCACTGTATAAGTTGTTAATCTAACTGTTGTAAATCTAAATGTCACTGGAATTTAATGTGATATGTTAAGTTGTTTACGTTTGAGTTTATAGTGCCTTGGACTACTGCACTTCCAACACGGTACAGTAAAATACTATTACAAATCTTTATTTTTAAAAAGTATGCTGCGGAGCAACATTCACCCTATTATTTTTGAAAGAAAATTCTATCAGTATATTGTGCACAGTATACCATTTTCTATACAAATTCTATAAGGTATACTATGTCGCCAGCATACGCTCAATAGGAAATTGTATCACAAAATACAACATGCTTGAATTGACCTTCCATTTCCAGTGTGATACGTTAGCATAACTAAAAAAATAAATAACCCTGATTTTTCAAATTTCCTTTTAGACTCAAGTGATCAGACTACTGCCAAGACATTTTTGAGCATACTGCATACACAGCTCACACACAATTAGCAAAAAGTAAGAAGTATAAAATAGTACAGTATGCAGTTGGCAGTATTATGCTACTTAAAATATATTATTATATTATATTATGTTATATATAGATATGATTTATTTATTTTTTGCAGATATTTGCAAAGATAAAAACTTATTGGACATTGCTTTCAAAATCCAAAAATAAAATAAAATAAAATAAAATAAAATAAAATAATCTGAGGCGAATGTGCAGTTTGAACAGGTATAATGCTTTAATACTATGATCAAAAAATCACTTTTCTTCAAAAAGCTCAAGCCAACAACCACTCACTAAGTGTCACTCCCCCACCCTCTCTCATATAATCCTCTTCTCTTCCTCTCTTTCAATCATAGCTTTCTTCTGAGTGACACTGAGTCAGCCTTCTGCTCATGGCTCAGGTCTTAAAATCAACCCTAACACACTCTTAGTGCTAACACATGCAATTTTTAAGTATTCAAAAACAGCTCCTAAAAACATTAAGACAATTACAAAAGCATATACAGTATGTGCACTCACACCAATACAAATATTCTCTGGGGGAACAAGAATGTGTTAAATTCTTCACATCGGATGCCTGACAGGCAACCATTTTTTTCGTGTGTGTGTGTACGTGAGACAGAGAGATGCTTTGACAGCACTCCATCTCTGCCTCTGACATCAGCAAATTTACCAGCTAGACCCTTAGAGACAAGCTTTAAATATCCCTAGGATCATACATACACACTGTGACACACACACATAAACTCTGATGGTTCCTGTGCTTATATGGCTGATTATACAGGAGAGATCAAAAGAACACTCAGAGTTTAATCTCTGTCAAAGAGTGAAGAGGGTGTCTGTCGCTGTCAATCTCTCTCCCTCTCTCAGGCGCGCGTACTGTACATTCAGCCTCCCATCACTTTTACATCCAGAACATTTCCAAATGCATCATGACAACAAGGATAAAAATCATTATTTCTTGCATTAAAAAGTATCTAATCTACCCAACGGCTAAATTTCTTACTCCGAGTTTGAGGTTTCATAGCCCATAAAGGATGAAGTTAAAAATCAATCAATCAAAAGTTTAAAAAAAACTTTGAAAACAAGCAGCCAATATAACTACTACCAATGTGAGTAAAGACACATCTCCTGTGTGATCACACATGTTGAATGATAGTAAAATATACAGAAAGTCAACGCTACTTTGAGTGATTTCACTGTTCTAAGATAGATCTCTGCACTCATACAGTGATAAAAATAAATACATTTAAAAGTCAGATATTGTCGTCATGATGGTGAGTTTTATTCATGTGGTGAAAATCATTCTTCTTTTTCATATGTATTATGCACTGCAGGAATTTATTTACAAAGGCTTTCCTATCCAGAATGTCAATTTTAGCTTGCCAGAAAACTGATTCCTTGTCAAAATAGAATGACTTCTTTATAGCTCTATACACTTAAAACTGAAAAGTCATGCTTTAACTGTCATGAGGCATGTGCTTTCGCAGGATCTTTCCCCATCTTCCAAAGATCAAGTTATTTTTTTCTGCATCTATCTATCTAGACACCAAATACTGTATTCCAGGATGCTACTTATGTCCCTAAATAAAAAAAGAGACCTATAAATTGAATGTGGATAGAATATCACTGATTATCTAGATAATTTAGAGTTGAACATGTTGACATTTTTGTTGGTAAATTCTCAGAGCAAAGGAGGGAACCACCAAAGTGGTCTTGGAAAATGTTGTAGATAAAGTAAATTAATTTAAATTACTTTTACATTCCATCAAAAGTTATATATTTTAATATTATTTCACTGAACATAAAATGTCACAATTTATTTTGAAATATTATGGAATAAAAGCTCTGTTTAATTTCCTTCTTGCATGCAATACAAAGAACATCAACATTTCCTAAGAGTTGCATTGACTTTTTACTAAGATGTCTGCATTTTCTAGGCCATTTTATCATTATTTGCCCATCCTCATGTCTTTCTATACCTGAATGACTTTCTATCTTTTATGAGAGGGGGAAAAAACAACATCACCACCAACAACAAAAATTAAATTCTGAATAATATTCATGTGGCATTTTTTATCTGACAGTTCAAACAAACCAGTACTGACAAGCTTCAATAAGTAGTCTAAATGAGACAGTGAGTCAAATTTTGATTCATGAATAAATCAGTCAGATTTGTGGACAAACTGTTCTTCACAAATTATGAACCTAAGAATGACTGGGAAGAATTTTCTGTGGTGACAAATCAAGATTTTGTCATCTAAAAACCAGTACCCTACAAATGAAGAATGAGGCACTGCGAAACTACAAGAAAAAACAACATTGGCAAAATGCCACAGCGTAATTGCAGTCGCCAAGTCACTTCTTGTTAATACTCAGGTGCAAATGAACCGCAAGAAAGGTTGTGTCACCACGGAAACACAGGTGTAATTGAGGTGACCGTTGGAGGTTAATTAGCCCAATAAAGAAGCTGGTGATTTAGTGGGTGGATTGAGAAGAGAAGACCTGATGTCAACTTTCTGGTTAGCAAGTTGGAATTTACCGTGTAGATTAAAACACGCACAAACACATTTACACGGCCATCTAATTTCACACAGTTCACACACTGGCTATATTAGGAATGGAATGCTAGCATCCTGCTTACTACAGATTGTGCAGTACACAGTAGTGCCTAATAATATGTGAAACAGAATGCATTATGCAAAAATAAACATCTTAAACATTAGTATTCCACACTGTTGTCACATGACCTCATCACACTGCAGTTTTAATTCAGCAAGATGCATCTGTCAGTTATCATAGAAATGAAAATTAACATTGTATTTTTTATTCTAATTTAGTGACTTATTTCTTGGCAGTTAGGGTATGGTCGCATGCTATTCTGAATCATTTATTGTTCTCAAAACTATTATTTGAAACTTTTTTTTTTTTTTTGTGCTGGGTGAAAGCTCACTGAAAGAACCATAAAAAGCTACCCAAGTAGCATTACAGAGATTCTCTTGTGGTGCATTTTAGTGGATTCTTCATTATGAGATGGCCTTTTCTGTGGATCTCTGGAAAAATAAAAGGTAGAATACTTTGTGAACTATTTACAATGCAAAATTATCTCATTTGACTATCTACAAATAGAATTTACAGTCGAGAGATGTTGTGTCGAATAGCTGATGGAGTTTCCTTGCTATTCAAAAACAGATTTTCTGAAAAACAGCTCAGACTAACTGGTTTACTGTTGTCAAGGGAGTCTGTCATTCTGAAGCACAAAGTTCATAATCTCTAATCCATCCATAAATCCATCTAGGTCTATTTGTATACTCACGTATCCTATGAAGGGTCACAGGTAGTGGTACTGGTAAGTAACTAACCCAGCATATCTTAGCAACTGTTCTACATGACAGCACACATGCTCTATACTCAACTAACTAATTAACTAACTAACTGTCTGTCATAGTCACAGCAAATATGGATCAATAAGTAACGCGATAGTAATAGTAACGCAAAGTTACAACTGTCAGAGACAGCTAAAATTACTAACAAAAAGGATTGTATGATACTGTTTTGACACAACAATGAAGGCCAATAAACATAAAGGTAATAAAGAAAAGTAACTTATAACTTACAATAAAAAAAGTAACTTACGTTTTAGACGCAAAACTGTCATACATGTAGTTGTTGTTTTTTTCCAAACAAAGCCACCGCAGATCCGGTGCAACGCCAAACAACAGATGTTTTGCTTCTTAATGATTCAATGTTTTTGAACAAATTGGTTTAGTGAATGAATCAAATAGCTCACTCATAAATACTGTCACTCTGGCGCCACCTGGTGTAAAGATGTAATCTGAAGAAAGAGTCACTAGATCCCCACAGCTAATGCAGACTGACAGTCTTGCAAACCTAAACAAGTAATGGTACAAACAGTTAAAGGTGCAATAGGTGATTGTCTTCAGAAACATTTTTTGTTATGCTGGTTGAAAGTATCTTCACATCCCGATAGCAATCATTAAGTTAAGTGGTCTATCTGTATTTTTATATTCTGTGGAAGGCATGGGACCAAGAAATGTTCGTCCAATCAAAACGCTCGGTCCGAGCGTTTTAATTGTCTTTCCTACCTACCTGTCAACGTATGCATTTGCATACTCTGTGCACCGTTCGCGCAGACAGGATACTTCATCAGAGCGTTCACGTACGCTATTGCAGACAGAGCGAGAATGGCAGACAAACATCAACAACCCGATCTTCCTTCCTGGTATTGTAGTACTTTTACTAACTGTACTATAAAGTTTTCTTACTGGTGAGTGACACATGGTGTAGCCCAGCAGTTCCCAATTCCAGTCCTTGATTCCCCAGTCTCTGCATATTTTGCATGTCTCTCTTAGTTAACACAGCTGAATCAGATAACCAGAAGAGAGCGTGCATGAACTGTGTTCCGATTGACATGCTCCCTACACAGTGTTCTTTGCTCCCTCTTCCCTGAGCGGGGGAAATCCGCTGAAGTTTAACAAGGACTGGAATTGGGAACCACTGCTGTAGTAATGAACGTATGCATTCAGGGGGCGTGGCTTTGGACGGCGATTGCAGGGAGGGTGGGACATTCGCTTTCAGTGGCATCAGGCTAAAGTTAGCATTTTCCAAGATCTCCTACTGCACCTTTAAGTTTATGGTAAAACTTAAAAGTCAATTAAAACAGTTAAAAGACACAGTGCTGTTCGACTTATCAAAACTCAGAACGTTGCTCAAACAAATTCAATGAATTGTAATTCAACTGTAATTGAATTGAATTGCAAAATCACATAAATTAACTGAAATGAAATCATGACTGTTTTCAAACAGATTTCTAAAAACATTACCTCTGCCATCCACTGGTCAGTCATAAGATACTCCCGCAGAAACTCATGCCATTAGTTAAGCAAATGTTGCTGTGCCAGGATACTCAAAAGAACAAATTTTCTATTGTTTTTATTTATTAAAAGAAAATTACAGTTGCTTCTGCATATTAAACTGAGATAAGACAAAGTAGCTATTTAAAGTGGTCATATGATATGATTTCAAGTTTTCCTTTCTATTTGGAGTGTTACAAGCTGATTGTGCATAGACAAGATCCCCGAAGTTGCAAAGACTAAAGTCTCAAAACCAAAGAGATATTCTTTATCAAAGTTAAGACTCTGCCACGCCCTCCTAAAATGGCTCATTCAAACACCCCCCCACATGTCTATGTCACGATGTGGAAATATTTGCGTAATGCCGCCCAAATGCTCACGCAAAGAAAGAAGGCATGGTTTCAGTAACTGCAGTAGTGTTGATGCAGCCATGTCAGGGAGACGCTGTGTGTTTCTATGCGAAAGCAAAAGCGCTTTATTTGGCCTTCCGAAAGCAGATGCATTTATGAATCATTCAGATTACTTACAACAGAACAGGAACGCATTTTATGGATGACTGTTTCGTGAACCTAGGAGAGGAGGTAATTCTGACTTTGCTATGACAATCTGGCGCTTCTGAATCAGCGACTGTAGGTTTTGTTATTAGTTTAAGTATTTGCTATTGACTGTTCAAATACGGAGTTTTGCGCGTCGTGTGTGTGTGTGCGCGTGTGTGTGTGTGTGAGAGAGAGAGAGAGAGAGAGAGAGAGAGAGGGTCACAGCGCAGCGTCGTGTGTGTGTGTGTGCTCGCATGTGTGAGAGAGTGAGACACTGTCACACAACCGCGGCTTGTGTGCAAACACATACGAGCATCATCACTGTGTCTGTCACACGACTCTGTTCCCCTTTCGGGTTTGAACTGATGGTAAAACTAAGGACATTATTAACTGTCTTTACATTTATTTGAAAGCTGAAACTCGTGATTATGGATAGGGGCGTTACATTTCCGACTCGTGCTTGTGGTGTTCGGCCAATCACAATGCACTGGGTCAGTTGGCCAATCAGAGCAGACTGTGCTTGTCGGAAGGAGGGACTTTGTAGAAAATGAAGCGTTTGAGAGAGGCGGGGCATAGAGGACCTACAATAATGTACAGTATTTGAAAAATAATGTGTTTTTTGAACATTAAAGCATGTCAACATATTCTGTTACACCAAGTACACAAAATAATGATCTTTAAAAAAGCATCATATGACCCCTTTAAAAATTACACACTTCCCCTTTAAGAAAAATGTCTTACATTTTCTGAAAATATAAATGTCACTGGTTTTCTTGAGATCATCTGGTAAATGGTCTTTTTTGTTCCGTGTAGTGAAGTGCAAGCCCTAGATTGTGTTCAAGCTCATCCCATTCTCCCATTTTTGTCCTGCACCCAGCATGAAAAATATAATGTTTAACCTTGACTCTGTGATTCAAGATCTGTGTACGTATGTACAGTATGTGCGCATCTGTCTGTTACAATATGACACACAGACACATGCTATAGCTGAAGTCCATAAAAATATGCTATATTTTTTGTAGTGTTCTATTCAACCATGCTACCCAAATGATCAAATATTTTAAATAAGGGGTTTTCTTTGTTGTACACTGTAGAAATGATTTTTAGATTGACCCTTAATTCTTAAGTTTTAACATTTTGTGAATATTAAGATTCTCCTTTTTCCTTTCACTGACTAAAACTGCTTATTTTAGACTCTATATTTTATCTCTTATTAATGGAAATCGCCTGCTAGAGCTCCAGGAGATGGTGAGAGAAAAGAAAGAAATGTAGAAAAAGAGCAGGTTAGCTTTAACATAAAGCAAGCACAAAGCCTGAGGGAAAGCCAAATGTTTATTACTAATTAAATAAACTTTTATCAGCAACACAAGAAATGTAACAGAGGGAGGCAAAGTATTCAATAGTGATAATGCTTTGTGAGAGAAACTGAACAAAACATCCAATCACAAACAAGAATGTGTATAAAATGTCCTAATGGTGTCCTTCAGCAAGAGTCAACCATAAACTGAAGGTAGATAGTACATCTCTCCTTTATTTGTCTTTTAAAAACACTAATAAACTGATCGCCTTGATTGACTGAACTACACAAGCTAAAAAACATTAGGAATTATACTTAAGAGTGTTTCCAAGAGGGATTTAAAAAGTGATTTTTGCAGGATTTCTTATTAAAATTTCCTAATGCAATTTCAGCGTAATATGTTTTTTATAGGATTAGCTCTAAAAAAAAAAAAGGAACTAATCCTCCATCGATATCATTCTGTACCTTTTCTCCCTTCTTCCAAGTCAGAGAAGAACATAAAAGGGGGGAGGGGGAAGAGAATGGAAAAGAGTATGAATGTTCTTCGGTGCCAATTCAAGGCTTATTTTAGAGTCAGTTGAAGAGGGTCCGGATTGAGAGAATGAATGAAATAAAAGCAGGCTGAGAGAAAGAAAAGCTACATGGAGAACAAGGCCACCTCTCATGCGTGCAGCGTCCTTCACGCAGTTTAAATGGGCTGGCCACTCATCCATACCAACATCAGAGTGAGAGTGAGCGAGAGAGAAGGTGAGGTAGCCGCATTTTTACACCGAAAAAAGGATTGAATTTTTGGTGAAAAGCAGATGACCTCTTCTATAGTGCCATGTTCTTGTTTTTTTCACCCTGTCATTTCAAGGGAAGTAGAGAAGAGGGAGCGATAGCAATGAGAGAGAGAGAGAGAGAGAGAGAGAGAGAGACGAGCCAGTTTACTGTATATGCTCAAGCTGAAAAACTATTATACCATATTTACATGATAACACCTCTTATCATCACAAACAATCCATATCATCCTATGATCCACCCAGCATGCATCACTGGAAACGTCAGCTTCCTCTAAACCACCATCTAATGTACAATGCCTTCAGTTTATCATCTTTAGAAGCTGAACATTTAGGGTTCTGTAATGCTGCCATATCACTTTATGAAATTACATGTGTTGAGGAGCATTTACAGTGGCGTGTGGGGTTTTAATCTATTCCTGAGAGCATAATTATCCCCCCGGTTCTCACTCACTCTTATTTTCTTCGCTAGGTGTTGAGGACTGCTTCTGACCTGACATACGAAATTCTTTTACAGTAGATGATCTGCAAAATCACTTTATTCTGATCCCTCAGCAAGAATCTTAAAATGGTCATCTGCAGTAGTATAAATAAGTGGTGTGCAAAAGAGAATGAAATGCACTCAAAGTACAGATTATGGGACTCTGAGGCAATGATGTTGAAAAAAACTCAATAAATAAATATATTGGATTATGATTGTGTCATTGTTTATGTAGTCGCAAAATGTAAACAGTGTTATCACACTCTCTCTCTCTTTAAAATCACACTCAGTCCACTTTAAGTCTACCAAAAATCTAAATTAAAAAGTTGTAGGCTTTCATTGTTTTTTGATGTACCAGTTGAATTCTGTATTAGTTAAAATATTTGTCTTACTGAAACATGAATCATATAAATATGTAATATTATTATAGAAAAGTAAATTAAACCTTTGATCATTTTTATTAAAAATAAATGTTTTGCATAAAATAAAATAAATATACTACATATTTATATACTGTGTATACACATATACATATACATATATATATATATATATATATATATAAAATATACATATATATA
>JAFVLL020001754.1:0-12982 GCA_021397915.2 Tor tambroides
ACATGACCGAACTCTTCAGGGACACCCGCAATGCTGTCCACAAAAGGGCCTGCCAAGTGCCAAGCCATCAACAACCATCAATATACCAAACTGAGCCAGCCAAAACAATCAATCTGGCCATTAGTTATAAAGTGAGCTAATCAAACTGATCTTTAGGTAAGCATCAGAGTTAAGAATTTAACATTTCATGGAAAATATTTTGCCACCTTAAATCATCTGCATAGATGGAAATAAACATCACAAGACACAATCAATAAACTCACACTCAATAACTGCATTATATAAGAACACGCTGGTAGTGAGGGTTGCTAAGAAGGCCTTATTAAAGGACTGTCATTAAACTGTGCAGTACTACTGGTATTTGTTTATGTGATAATGCAATGGAACAACCAGTGAGAACAACATTAGTAATTGAAAGTCATCGACCTGATGTCAGAATTCGGTGTGCGTCTGTGGTCAAACTGTGTTTGTGCTTAAAAACTCACTGAACTGAGAGGTGACCTGAGCTTCAGAGAAAAGAGCATCTGGGTTCACAGTCCTTTTAAAGTGCTTCTCCAAAATGTTCTGGATGGTTAGCGCTTCCTCTGGTTTCCTGACACGGCCGGCCAACAGCATGTAGCCTGAAAGAGTGAACACGATGATTATTACAGTTGGAAATTTTCAAATTTTCAATTCCTTTCATTCATCAAGAAGGCACTAATTGATCAAAAGTAACAGTATAGTCTTTGACACTATTACCAAAGATTTCTGTGTCAAATAAATGCTGGTGTTTTGAACTGAATCCTAAAAAAACGTACCACGGTTTCCATATAATAAGCACCACAATCGATAACAAGAAGAACTGTTTCTTGAGTACTAAATGAACATATTAAATTGATTTCTGAAGGATCATGTGACACTAAAACTGGAGCAATTGCTGCTGAAAATTCAGCTTTGCCATTAAAGGAATACATTTCATTTAAAAAAAAAAAAAAAGTTATTTTTAAATGTAATAATATTATTTCACAATATTACTGTTTTACTACTAAATAAATGCAGCCTTGGTGCACATAACAGACACAAGATACAAGATAAACATTTAAAATATCTTACAGACATCAAACTTTGAACTGTAGTGGACATATTTTATTTTATTTTTTTTTTACTCCAAAGGGGTCAAAAGTTTGTCATTGATTTTACCGTCATCGGCCAAATGTTGTAGCCAATCACGTGAGGTGTCATTCTGCTCATCCAGCCTATAGCGTTCAGCCCAGCGGAACAGGTCTCTTAGGGTAATGTACCCATGTTTCCCAGCAAACACACTGGATCCTCTACGCAAGGACTGATAAAAAAAATATAACCATATCAAAAAATATAATCGTGAACTTCTCAAACTAGATTCTTATAAACTGATGCAACAAAATGAGATGCGCACCTGCAAGTTCTGCATGACTTTGATGAGTTTGGAGCAGTAGGATGGGGGCAAACTGCAGCGCTGATGGAGAATGTTCTCAAGCTCTACACTGGGAAGCTCATCAAAATGCAGCTCTACAAAACGGTTCCTAAACGCTCGTGATAGAACCTACACAAAAATGAAAGACACATGGGTCAGACCCCGAAAGGACATTTAGATAGAATAATTTAGTGCATTCAAATTCTTGAGATCTTCCTGAGCAGTAACATCAGAACCATTATATCAGCACCTCCCAATTAGTTCCCGCATTACTGTTGCAGATTACAGTTTACAAAAGGTCAAGAAGGCAAAGCTGCTTGACAAACTGGTCTTTTTTTAAAATGTATTGACGAGACCTTTCTGCCACCATAAAGCCCAGGAGGATTCTGGGTGGCAAAGAGCATGAATCTGGGGTGGGCTTTGACCACTTCCTGTGTCTCGGCGATGAAGAGCTCCCGGTTGTCATCCAGCAATCTATTTAGGGCCTCGAGGACATCAGTGGGGGCAAGGTTCAATTCATCTAGAATGATCCAATAACCTTTCCGCATGGCATCAATCAGAACACCTTCAGAAGGGGAAAAAAAACAAAAAAAACAAAAACATATGTTGTTTACATGAAAACATGACATAAACATAAGGTTAATCGAACACTGAACTATACCACTGAGAGACAACGATCTCATTTACCATCTGACATGGCAGTGAATACTTAGAATTTACAATTATTCATTAGCACAAGTCAAGGGTCTTTAATTGTTTCAGCTTCCTTTGTGGGTAGATGGATGGAGCAAGGACCCCCTGAGTGTTGTATTTTAAGCCTGGCCTATAATAACATGCAGTTAGTACCATTTGCATGTATGTACACAATTTTTTTACAATCTGCAATGTAAGCATAACAGATTCATATACTTGTACATTTCCATCATAATGTGTGCTCCAAAGGTTATGTACCTTCTTTGAAGACAAGTTTGCCATGTTCATCAGAGGAGTAGCAGCCAATGTACTCCTGGATATCTGTGTGCTCATGGTTATTGATCCGCACACACTGGTTTCCTGTGGCAGCTGAAAGCCATTTTATCAGACTCGTCTTTCCTACAGATGTTTCCCCCTGAATAAGCACTGGATGGATGCTAATCACCAAAATAACACACAAGAACAGAAGGAAGAAAAAGTATAGAAGAAACCATAAAAATGGTGGAAAATGATTCCTTGTATGTAATGAATATACAGTATGTATGTATATATATTTCACAGATTGCAGAGTGAGTAAATACTGTGTACACAGATTGCAGACCATTTGTTGACTACTTGTACATGCATAAAGAATTACAAGCAATATAGAAATATAGAAGTGTGGGGTTTCTCTGATTTGGCCCAGAATGGTACAGAAAAAGTCTTTTGGAGATCATATTGCTGTCCTGAAGTCAGCGCTATATACAGAAATCAATTGATCACTAGGTCTGAACTGTCCCAGACAAATGGCACCAAAACAGAAAAACAAATCAGCCGTTACTATGATTACTACCCAAAGAACTAAAAGTGAATCAAATCCCTTACAACAGTTACGAACCCTCCCACAGATGAACAGAGAGATGCTGCATATGTAATATGTATCGACAGTGGGATTGATCTACGAAACGTCACAGGGGACATATCTGGGGTGGCTTTTCCTACCCGGCAGACACTACCCGTGCCAGGTCTTTCAGGTTGAGCTTGACTGAGGGTGTGAGGATGTAACTGGGGTCTGCAGCAGGCTCCATGTCCCCCCGACTCAGCCAGTACTCCTCTATCTGCAAGCATATGCGGTCCTTTGGCTGTGGGATTGGCTGAAGAGAGAGAGCACAGGATCATTTTCACACAAAGCACATCTATAATCTATCCCTTTACACAAACATTAGCGTGGAATAAAATGATTACCTGTTTTAGACACTTCACATTTCCTCCTAGTATGTACTGACACACCAGTTTCTGCACAACAGGATGAGAGCTGCGATCCAGCTGAGTGAGAAAACTCAGACAGAAACCCTGCAGAAGATATTAAACCTCTATGTAAATACACTTTACTTGGTGTTTTTTAAATTTCTTTACACAATGCACACACAACACACCTCTCTATTTAAAATGACTACTGTTTATGCCAAAACAAAAACAAAAAACAAATATAGAACACTTTATCATATGATTGGTTTAAAACTGGTTGCATTAACCATAATAAATGAAACTGGTCAATGGTGAACGGCGACTAATGATGACGAAATAAACTGCATAAAGTCTTTAAGCTTTAAACAACCTGGTTGCCCAAAATTAACGTTAAAAAAGCACCTTGCTTTCAAAAAAATGTGAATTTAAATTTACTGACAATGTTAAAGGTTGAAGAAACCCACCATCTAATGTAATAACTCCTAACCTGTTTTAAATTATTTTATTGTGTTGTTGATTTATGCTCCCACTACGATAGCAAATTTATGACCTTCAAAAGCTGGAAACCTATATGGAGTGGACAGATACTGATATTAGTAAATAAATAATCTCCAAAATACAGTGTACTGTGTACAGATTGACTGGTGGAGTAGTCGTCATTGTATAATGCAAACTACTCTGTGGGAAATGCAGTGCCGGTGGGACTTTGAAATCCAATCTACATTGTATGAGAGCGGTGGGTTGTGACATAACAAAACTAAATTGCTTTCATTATAAATCAATCAAGCTGTCTAGATTACAAGTGTAGAAACGTCACACTCTGCGGTAAAGCCAGCATTACTCATGATGATGTAGCAAAACAACACAGCTAGTTTGTTTTATTAAGCTGCTCACTTCTGCTATAGGCACAGGGTGAAACATCCATACCCTGGCAAAGTCAAGTTTATGTGTCTTTACATGAACAGAAAAATGTTATTTCAATATGGCAACATGTAACAGACACAGCTCACTATGTGTCAGACTCTCAACATATTAACACTTGAGGCAGAAACGATGAGGAGGACAAATACATTACCTCATAGAGGGAACGTTGAATGTTGTAGCAGGGGTCAGAGACCACATATTTCAGAGCTCTGCACAGAGCACGCAAGCTGTAGTGAGGCTTGTGACCCGTACCGTCCACTAGCCGAGTGTTAGCCTCCTTACGAACAGCCAAATAAAAACTGGAGGGAAAAGCAGGGAAGATTCTGTTATAAGAAACCATATATAGGAACATCACAATTGTCTTTTAGGATAGCACCTAACCAAAGGGATGAACATAAGGGATGAATTCTGTATGTTCTGTATTTTACATTGCTTGGGATAAAAACCATATTTGTTAAGTAAAAACAAGCCATGTCACACCTAACATTTGAAACTTCCTTAATATTATCAAGAAATGCTGATTTGTTTTATAATGGTTGTGCTACTGGCTACCAGTGACCTTCTATATATCAAAATGCAAAAAGCTGTGTTTTAATGAGGAAAGTGAGTTTGCTGTTATATGGATGGCAATGGAGACCTACTAAAGAACTGTGCACAAACCTGATGATTCCATGGATGATGCCACTGGTCACGTTAAGGCCTTTGAGGTAGTCAGAGACCAGGATTCGTAAATCACTCTCACTCTCCAGCTCCTCCACATACAACTCTGTAAATCTGATACACAAACACAATTACATTAACTTCATATTAACACATACAGTGTTCCCAGAAAAGATTTGAATGCTTAAGAATGTATACATTTCAGTGTATGACATCTTCAAACAAATATGCTAGATACCTCACCTGTTTCTGATGCCCAGTGGCAGGTTCCTCTTGCCTACATCAGTGGCTGGGTTCATGCAGGCAAACAGGCGGAAGTCTGGGTGACGAACCAGAGGCTCTACACAGAATGACATCATGAAAACAGTAAATAACATCTGAATTAAATTAAACACTTATAAACCACTAATCAACTACAACACTTTTGGTAAAGGACAGTAATGCAGCATCAAGCACACTTGAAATTTTTTTTTAATGTACACTACTCTTCAACAGTGTTACAATAATTATAAATGCTGTTCTTCTGAACTTTCAACTCATCAAAGAATCCTGAAAAAAATGATTATGGTTTCTACAAATAAATATTAAGCAACAACAGTTAATAAATGTTTCTTGAGCTCCAAATCATCATATTAGAATGATTTCTGAAGAATCATGTGACAATGAAGACTGGAGTAATAGCTGCTGAAAATTCAGCTTTACTAGCAATCAAAAAAAAAATTGAAAACAGGTGTTTTAAATGGTAATAATATTTCACAATATTACTGTCTTTCAAAAACATTTAAAAAAAAATTATATTGACCCCAAACTTTTGAACTGTAGTCTACAACTGGTTTTTGAGCCAATAAACTAGACTTTTTCCCAATCAGTGACTTATAGCTAGCTGTGTCATCTCTCTAATGCATTTTGTCCTAAGTGTTTCAGGAACACCCTTACTACATTCAGCCTAAAGAAGCAGTCTGAGGAAAAGCAAAGTACTACTAGGGCACATATTTTCCCACTATACCACTGTCAAGAAGCCACTTTGTTTGGGACTCACCAGTATCGCCTCGATCCAGCAGCACCAGTGACCCGGCGCTGCCCTCCAGCAATCCACTCAGACACTCCAGCGTCTCCGCAGCAGCCAGATTAATCTCATCCAGCAGGATCCATTCGCCTTTCTTCACAGCCTTGGCTAAAGTCCCCTGTGCAGATACACAGACAGCCACAACATTCAGGAGATAACAAAAGAAAGAAGAGATGTAGACAGGAGGTGAGAGGAGTGACAATTACCTCCACAAACGCAAAGACCAAAGCGGATTCACAGGCCCGAATCTGTTCCTGTGTCTGACTGAGTTTGACAGCCAAAGCCTCCCACTGCTCCTGCAGCAAGGCAGCTATGAGAAAAACACAAAGAAAAAGATCACTGAAAAACATGTAGTACAATCTCAAAACCTCTTTTTACACAAAGAATTTTGAAACATCAGAAATAATCACTGATGTAATTGATTTGAACCCTTAGGATTACCATTGGGTTTATCATGTAGTTCCTTGGTTAGCGCTGATTTGCAGACATGGTCCATGAGCTTCAGAAGGTCCTGCCAGCGTTTGCCTCTGAAGCAGGTTTGGACGTGACCCAGGAAGGTCAGGTTCTGTTTCCGTGAGTATGTCTGGGAAAAGAGGTCCTCAAATGCTTCCCGCAGGGGCAACAGGATAAGCTTTTGGTCCACTGGTTTATACCTTCAATCATCAAAGATCAAGGTCAGCAACAAAAAAATAAAAAAATAAAAATAAAAAAAAAAAGGTCGCTGGGAGCTTCCATCACTGTCCATATTTCTTGTCACTTGTCTACTCACCCTCCTAGTAGGTCAGCTGTGTCACTCTGTTGGTTCATGTTGACCACTCTGAGTTTGTGTCCTGCATGCAGTAGAACAGAGCAGGAAGTTAACAATAATGCACAGTGTTACACCTACTCGCTCGGTGAACTTCAGGTGTGTTACCTGTCATTTCCGCCAGGTACTGCACTGTAGAGGTCTTTCCTGTGCCCGTCTCCCCGACCAACAGGACAGGTTCCCCTTTAGTGACACACACTGAGAGTTGCTCCAAAAGTACAGAGGATGGCCGTGTGGCGGCAAATGTTTGTCTGCCTCTGTGGGGCAAATACACATCAAATATGGAGGCTTTAATATTATTTATAAATATTTTGAATTCATTTTATAATATATGTTTTATAATTCATTTTAGATAAAGTTTTAGTAGTTTTGTTAAGAGACTTTATTAATTTTCAACTGAAACTTATTTTTTAGTTTGTTTTAGTTCAACTTATTTTAGTTATTTTTCATTCAAGTTTTTAAGTTTTCATTTTTATTTTATTAATTTATTTCAGCTTTAATTCAATTTGTTTTGAACATTTGTTCAAAATTATTTTAAGGTCTAATTCTCGCTATTAACAAACCATATGACTTTGCCTCAAACTCCTAATTTGCTGTTTATTAATAATTAGTAAGGTAGTTGTTAAGTTTAGGTATTGGGTAGGATTAGGGTTGTAGAATGTGGTCATGCAGAATGTGCTTTATAAGTACTAATAAACAGCCAATTGGTAAACAGCAACTAGTTAATAGTGAGAATTGGTCCCTATTTAAAAGTGTTACCAAACATTTTTAATAGTTGTAGTTTTAGCTAACAATACCAACACTGGCTATGTCTGCTCGCATTTTAAAAGAAATTGTAAAACCAATTCTACAACACTGAGATTCCTCTGGAACGATAAGTGTTCACTCCCTCCTGCCAGCTAAGGTCACTGAACAAACAATGCCTTGTTGTTCCTCCACAACGAGGCACAAAATCACTTTCCAAAACCTTCACCCTCTCGGCTCCTCTCTTGCTGAAAGTGCTGCCAACCTTCACCCAAACGGCTTCTTTTTTTGTTCTCTGCGTTTCTCCTCTTGCTTCCTAATCTAGTTGTCTAATAAACCTGCCATTGTATATTCTAAATACTGTTGCCTCTCTGACAAAACGCCTTTTCTCCTATTTTGCCACTATGGATAAAGCATCTGCTAAATGCATAAACATACATGTAAGCTCTCTTCCAGTGCTCACTTTATGCATCATGACTAATAAAGAAATCCTGCTATATTTTCCTCTGTTATGCTCAAGGCTGTTGTATTCCCTGTCTTAAACAGCACAGTTACCAATCAATCTCATACTGACTCAATTTCTCAGCAGGGTGCCTTCCACAGAGGGGTCAGTGTTGGCACAGACAGACTGGCAGTTACACAATTTGTAACATAGTAGATTGAAAGGAGAAAAGCCAGTCAGAGAGAGCGAGACAGATGAATGGAGATGGGTATGGTTACACTCTGATAATTCAATCTCACATGCTCAGCCGCACCGCGTCGCTCTGCTTGCGGAGTAACATGGCACGGCCCATCGTCACCGCCAGCTCTGTCACACTGATTTCAGGCAGGTACATCTGGCAAAAGTGCTGGGCCTGAAATGTCACATTGACAGTATTAGAGCATACTTTGTCTCTATATATTATGGAGAAATATAAGAAGGTGCTTTTCAGCCAATACTGTAATATGGCACACTTTTTGACCAATGAATTTCCATGACTTTTCCAAGTCATTTTTGAAGGCAAGTTTTACTCTACACAAGCTATTACAACAAGCAATGGATTTAATTTTAGAGCATAACAATACTTGAAAAAAGTACACTGACTACAGAAATTTCCTTGACCTTTCCTAGATTTTACTCATTTCCAGGCAAGGAAATCGCAAATATAAATGTTAACAGGGAAGTGTAAAACTCTCAGTTATCTCCAGGTTTTCCATGGCCATGTAATAGTTTGTGTCAGTGAAGAGATAACACGTTGGTGGAGAGTCCTACCTTCTCTCTGGACATGTTGAGTTTGCTTCCAATGATCTCTGCCATCTTGAGTCTGCTCTCGGATTTGGAGAGCATGGCAGTGAAGCAGTCCAGAGCCTGAAGGTAAAAAAATATTTATTTTATATCAACACCAGTTTCTCAGTATCAAAATGTAAAAAAGACATATTTTATTGAACCCTATAATGTGATCCAACAAGCAAAAACCAAAAAATAAAAGTGAAAGATTAACGCTGGTAGCCACTCACCTCTAGAAACACATTCTTTGCTGTGGAAGCACAAGAGCTGTCAAAATTTAAGCAGATTCTCTCACACCATTTCAGCAAATCCCTGTTAAAAAAAAAAAGAAAAGAACTTTTGCTACCAAGCATTTACCATGATAACATGGATGCAAAGAACGCAAGAAAGTACATTTAATATACTCATATTCAATCAGATTTATATATTTGATTTATAACCATAAATATGATAAAAAACATATAGCCTAAATATACATACATTTATTCATATATATTCAAAAGTTTGTGGCAAGATTTTTTTAAGAAAAGAAGGTTGCATTATCTGCATTAATTGATTAAAGGTGACAAAGACCTCTACATTGATACAATAGATTTCTATTTCAAATAAATGCTGTTCTTTATTTTTACTTTTATTCATCAAAAAAAGAAAAAGAAAAAATGTACCATGGTGTCCAGTAATAATATTCTACAATATTATTGTTTTACTTCAAATAAATGTAGCCATGGTGAGCTATTGTTTTTTTTTTTTACTTCCACTTGAAATCACAGTCACCAACACATTGTAAGGAGGCATGACCGTAGGCAGACTGGCTGCTCAAATTGTTTTTCACCCAGCGTCTCTACAAAGTAGGGGATTGAGCGAGGAAGTGGAAGTGTATTGATTAGTAACAGCAGGGTCTCCACACCACTGAACTTCTCCTGACAGGACAACGCTCATATCTGACACACTTTCAGAGCTTCGAAATGGAGGCATATTCATTGCTACCCTAAGTATCGAGCATCAAAAAAATTGAAAACAAAACATATTACAAAAAATACTGTTGCTTTGAATATGTAGGCCTACAGAAAATAAAAAAATAAAAAATAAAAACCCTCTACAAGACAGGTATGACCCTCTGCGTCAGTGTGTGGTATCTATTGTACAAAGCTAGTTATATAAATGATTTGCCCTGGCCCAAATCTCACACTGTGTTTCTGGCTAGGGTTCCACAGTGGGAACAGAGAGATCAATGTGTCATTGACTGCAGCAGCGTCCAGTGGAAAGCTGATGAACAGCCTGAGGCCCAAACACACAATGGATGGACACAGACTGATACATCAAAACTCTGCTCTAATGCAGCACTGGAGTAAGGGTTTTATTGTAGAGTCACTGCTTTAGTTGAACTGTTTGTTACAATGTGAGGTCCTAAATGACACTCATCATTTATTGATAAGTCTATGGTGTCATCTCTCAATGCAGAGATATTTATAAATGCCCACAAGCATTTAAAAGAAACAGCACAAATACAAATCTAACTTGATGTTTAACTATTTAGAGAAGGCACATCCTAGCACAAAATGGTTTGGAACCCTGTAGTACATATTATTTGTATCAGTATAGTATATTATTATGCTTTTTATAATTATAATACTTTCTTCTAATTCTAATGAAAAGTGTTACCTCAGTGAAAGGCCTCTGCCCTCCAGTGATGTGATGTGTTCATCTGATATGTTTTGGGCTGCACTAGGACCCTGCGGACCGGAGCTGATTTGATGTCTGTCTCCTGTTAGCTGGCAGTAGATGTCCAAAAGACGCTCCACCACCACTGCCAGGTTAGGGTACTTCTTCATTA
Source organism: Tor tambroides (assembly GCA_021397915.2). Lineage (NCBI taxonomy): Eukaryota > Metazoa > Chordata > Actinopteri > Cypriniformes > Cyprinidae > Tor > Tor tambroides. The sequence continues at coordinate 10,653 of JAFVLL020001754.1, forward strand.
GGACCTGAACAGAGAAACAAAATGAGAGATGAAAGATGCTATCAGGACCTACACAAAATCTATTTCAGTGTTAGGGAATAGCTTACCTGTTTAAGTTCCTCTCGGCTCATGTTGCCAACCTGCAGTTTACTCCAGTATTTGTCCAGAAGTGCAGCATGTGAACTCTGCAGTCTATGCCAGGCTCCTCCACTGTAAAACGTCCTAAAAATAATGATTTTATTATTAAACTGATGTAAAAAATTTAGTTTAGAATATTTCTTATTAGCATATTGAAGACTGGAGTAATGGCTGTTGAAAATTCAGCTTTGGCATCACAGGAATAAATGATATTTATATAAAAATATATTAAAATAGAAAACAGTAATCTTAAATGGTAATAATATTTCACAAAATTAGTGTTTTACTGAATTTTTGATCAAATAATTGCAGCCTTGTAATTACACACACACACTATTCATTACACACACACACACACACACACACACACACACACACACACATATATATATATATATATATATAAAAATAATGAATAGTGAATAAAAGATCTTACCTTCGAGTTGCAAAAAACTGGAATGATGGGGCCATCTGAATGCAGTCCTCACGTCCTGGAATTGTCAATTTCTTGTTCTCCATGAGAGGGAGCAGAACCGATATCTACAGAAAAAACAACAAGAGCATGATTAAATATAGATTTATCTTCTAAACCATATAATTTAACAGCAGACCAAACCATTCATCAAAAAAATAAATTGTCTTATTTAGATATATTTACATACAGTCTATTTACAAAGTCAGAATTTGACCATAAATATATATTTATATATACATAAAATGACATAAAAATCCATTGTTTTGTTATTTGTCAACAACGTATGCTATATTTCTTAGACAGCATCAAATTTACTGTAAATGCAAAGAGCTCCAATTAATGCAAATCAGCAACAACTCGGTAACAAAAAAAGTCTTTACCCATGCTTTAGACTTTAATATTCATAATAGAAAAAATTTCTAAAAAAGACTGTATGTTTTCCATGTTTTTGTGCATTCACCACCCACCACATCCAAAGGAGCGTGATCAATGTCCTCCAGCAGAATCCAGTAACCTTTAGAGACTGCCTGGGTCAGGGACCCCGGCTGCCACACAAACTTTCCAGGAATATCTGTGCAGCGGTACATACCCAGCAACATCTACAGAAAACAAAGGCATGAAAAATGTTTGCTTAACAGCAGATAAACTAAAAATATTGTAAAACAATAAGCAGCAATATGAAAACAATGGAAAGAAAATGAGAATATTTCAAAATTCAAGCAAATCTCACCTTACTGTCGGTCTGATCTCCAAGCTGAACTTTAAGGATGTCAGGGGCTTTAACGTGCCCAGTGACAGCAGCAAGATATTCAACAAGAGCAGTTTTTCCACATCCAATTGGCCCTTCCAAAAGAATGGGCTTCTGGGACGCCACCGCCATGGCGAGTCGCCGAAGATTTTGACAGGTTGAATCCACCAGCACTAAGTTGCTTAAACTTGTCTGAGAATTACAGATTTTGTGATTATTACAATACATGCACATTCCCCCATAATACACTAATAGAGGTATTGAAAAAATACATCTGGCTTTATGTTTATAGTTATATTAAATCCGGATTTTTTTATAAGCTTAATATTCTGTTTTTGGATGTCCGTCTTACCTGTTCATTCTGTCGAGGGGTCCGTCTAGGTAGAATCACCCCACACACCACAGTAACACTCCGTGTCAGGTCTTCTGTCACCACTTGACCACGGGTGACCTTATTTACCCTCTCTTTCCGCCATACTGCTGAGCCCTGGTTGGCCAAAACCAGAGCTTTTTCTACCTCCAGCAGCTGTGTCTCCTCAAGTGACCTATATAGATATGATACTGTCATTTTGTTTGAGAGCTAAAGCTCTTGACTAACTTCTGAACAATTAGAACAAGGTGATAAAACTCACCTTAAAATAAAAGATATTCAAACTTACTTCATTTTCAGATGCAGAATCTCTTCACTCGAAAGCACCTTCCTCAAAAATATTGTTTTCTGGTTATCTGTCATGTGGGACACCAGGGCAAGGCACTGGGCAGTGTAGCTTAAAAAACACACAAAAAGAAATTGAGCAAAGGTACAGATTGAGGATATTCTGAAAAATCTTTGGACGTTCTGAGAGGCCTTGGTCAATACCTTCTGACCATGACGTCACTGGTGAGAAGCTGTGAAACACAGGCACTCCAGTCCCACAGGACACGGAACTTCTCACAATCGCTTTGGAGGAAGCGGAGGGTGGCCCCCATCAGGTCCCGTAATTTCATCCG
>JAFVLL020001755.1:0-18683 GCA_021397915.2 Tor tambroides
CATCCCAGATATCACGAAGAAACAACAGTCTCACTCGCTTGCACAGTCAGTGTCTTATAAACACTGCCATGAGTTGTGTGACCTATGTATAAACAGATTTTCTTTATCACTGGTATTACTTTAAAGATGAGTCTCATAAAAGCATTGTGATCTGTGGTACATGTAGTATGTAGCTCTGTTATCAAGATCTATTATCAGGTCTTGTTATTACACAGTTTGTACATTTTACTGCTTTCTGCTGTTTTAAATTAGGTTGTTTATTCCTTTTTGCAACATTTCAAATTCTCTTTGATTGCATGTGGAGATGTACATATTGTTATTTAACATTTAGTATATAGTACATGCCTTTTAAATTCAGTATGAATTAGTATAACTATCATGATCTGAATTTAGCTGTCATTTATCAAGATGAGAACCCTGTTTTGGCATGTGCACTTTTTGTTGGATCAAAGCACCCCCAAAAAACTGACTAGCTATGAGGAGAAGAGAAAAGAGTGGACATGCTGCATTAAGATCATGGGTATCTTGTAATTGTTTCAGCTCATGGGAAAATCATGGGAAATAATTACAGCTCATATTTGCATTTCACAGACCTTAGCAGTATAGAATTTGTTCAGTCTGAAGAAAATATTTTTTAGACCATTTTAGTCAGTCATTATTGAAGTAAAAAAGGCTGCTGAAGGATTTGGGGCAATTTCTGGTATGTCTTCCCATTTTTCTCACCATCATTTATTGCCATTGCTGTGGTACGTTTTTGCAGAATATGTTTAACCTTCTGTAATTTTAATTTTATTTTATTATTTATAAATGTATTATTATTATTGTTGTTGTTGTTGTTATAAAAAATAAATATATTTTATTTCTCTGCAGCTGAAAGGGGTTTATCAGGCATATGCCAAGCTTTTCCCATTGAAGATTATGTAGATAAGAATAATCGTGAATGTTCAACGGCCAGGTCAACCTGCATTCCACTGTGACACCGTCCTCAGAAAGATGCATATCGTGTCTCTGAGTCCAAGATTAAACCTCTGGTTTTGATATTAAGCTGCAATGTTTTTTTGATTAATAACATGAGATAAATTTGAAAGTGATTAGTGGGCAGTTTCTGCATTTTTAAGATTTATCATTTCTTAAATGCTTTGGTAGAAAAACAAGGGAAGTCTCCATAGCACCATTCAAGTTGAAAATACACTTCAAAGAAAGATCCCGCAGTCTTGGACTTGGCTATTAAAACAAGTCTGCTATTCCCATCAGGTCTGTAGTAAATAGTAATGATCCCTGCATTCCTTATGGAAAAAACGTCACGGGTATCTTTCATCGATTAGAATTGCTCTGCGAAGTCAAAATTACTGAAGTAGAATAGAAACCAAACGCTAAATGTCTCTATGAAATTTGAGTTATGCCAAACATATATTTTGAATTACAGGACCGTCGTTTTGGCTCTTAGATCTTATCATCCTGAGATGCTATAAATTGTTCTTGAAAAGTGCCTGTAAAGTGGATCTGTTAATTAAGAGCAGATCTGGCTCAAGCAGAGAGGACGTTTCTGCATTTTCTTAAATACAACCTCCTCTGTCTTCAATTTTATTAGATCTGACTAAAAGTCACCCTCAAAATTTGTCCGATTCAGCGGGGACTGTTCAAATTCAGTCCACAAGACTGTGTTGTGCTACTTTTGCACTTTATTTAACACTAGAAATGTTACTTTGCATGCTTATAGCATGTAATCTATCCATTCCTCTTTCTGATGTATACGTGATGTCTTAGGGTGAATTGCGTGTCTGCTATGCCAGGTTCATATTTGCTTTCTTGATTCATTTAAGCCGCCTTCCCTCATCCTATTCACCAACCTGGAAACTCACCAAAACAAATATTATTTAATATGGTAATGGTCATGAAATACAATTATTTTCCATGGGCTAACTTGGTAGATGTGTCAAAGTGAGGATTTTCCTATTTGGACAATAAGAGAAATGGAAGTGTCTGAGAAAGGTTATATCAACTTGTGTTTGTTTTCTTGCTTCAGAAATTCATGCTCGGTTTCACTGTTTTGTTTGTTTAAATGTAAAATTAGATTAGAACAACACCGCTGTAAGAGTGCTTGGGGTTCGGGTGGGAAGCGTGCAATCTGTGATCGCGTGCAGTTGCTGATTCTCGCTAAAGCGTGCAATCGCTTTCTTATGTGCGCTGTTTTATCGCTTTCGCTTTCGAAATCAAGCACATTCAGCAAAGAAGGGGGGGGGGAATGCCCCCCCTTGGCGCCGGCCCTGTGTGAATGTCTTCTAAAAGTTGTTAGAATGACACACTGAGGGAAAAAAAAAAGTTTTTCACTCAGAAATTGCTTGTAAATTTTACAATTCCAAAGAAATGGCAAGTAACGCAATGAATTAAAGGAACAGTTCACCCACAAAATGAACATTTTATCATCATTTGCTCACCACTCATACCTGAGTGGTAAAGCTGAATTATCAGCAGCTATTACTTTAGTGATACATCTTTTTCAGGATTCTTTGATGAATAGAAAGTTCAAAAGAACAGCATTTATTTAAACTCAAAACCTTTTGTAACATTAGAAATGTCTTTACTTTCACTTTTTATCAATTTAACACATACTTGCTGAATTAAAGTATTAATTTCTTGACAGATCTTTTGAACAGTAGTATATATATAACATTTTAGCCCTAGCTCTTAATGCAACCAAAGCCATGTGTTGCTCCTGCTTAGCGTCATTTCTGTCTCCCGTCTATTATTATAACTTTCCATTTCTGCTGGATAAAATCAAGGGAGAAGCAGTGAGACTGAATAGTTGAATCAGTTACAGGTTGGAGTCACAGCGTTCAGTAAAACAGCCTCTGTTTTTCCGTTCAACTGCTGAGTCACTGCAGGTCTGTATTAGCACTGAGTCACATGCTTGCGGCTTTAACTCATAATTGCATCTCTTCCCGAGGGCTCGCACATCTCCTGGGGTGTCTAGAGGTGATACACCCGAGAAAAGCATGGGAAAAAGTAAGATGCTGTGGTTTGGCTCTGGAGTCACTCCTGGCAAGTGTTATTCATATAAATGAAATTTTGTTAAAAAAAAAAAAAAAAGATTTCTGTTGCTGCTTTGTGGAATTAAATAACTCAGCTGTTGTTTTGGATGCAGAGATGTTGAGTTACAAATGAAGATGATTAATGGACATGCTGAAACCAGGATGCTGTCAACGTCTTTGTGTTGTAATGTGGCTGTTCATAAACAATTCCCTCCACAACTCTGACAGATTTTTTCCATTCAAGTGAATAAACTGCAGCATTTAGAGTCGAGGAGAAGGATGGATTATCTAATGAGCCAAACAGTGTGTGACGGTAACACTATACCACCTGGTTTTGATTTGTCCACCCTTACTAAATGATCCAGCATTGAAAACGACCTGAACATTTTCTAAACGTGTACAAGCTGAATGTAAGACAGCTAAGACCTTGCATCAAAATGTAACAAAAAGCTAATTTGTTAGGAATTTTCATTTTTTCCCCACTCTCTCTCAGATTTCTACAACATTGTCACTAAAAATGGGAATAGAGTCAAGTTTTTCCTAATTAACTGGAAATAAGATGAATCTTCTACATGTTAGAAATGTCACCAAAAAAATGTGTATTTAGATTACATAGTTTGTCATATTTAAAGGCATAGTTGACCCAAAATTCAAATTTGCTAAAACTTTTAGCACCCTCAGGCTATCCAAAATGTTTGAGTTTGTTTCTTCACTGGCTTCACTTGCTCACCAATGGATCCTCTGTAGTGAATGGGTGCCGTCACATTGAGAGCCGATAAAATCGTCACAATAATCCACAAGTAATCCACAAGACTCCAGTTCATAAATGAATGTCTTGTGAAGCAAAAAGCTGCATGTGAACTGTTTTTTGGAAAAGGATAGAACAACACTTTATTTACCAGAATGCACTGTTTTAATTTTTTTCTTTTCTCTTCGTTTCTTTTATTTATTTTTAATTACAATTCCGTAAATTTGTTTTCCTGTCATTCCAATTTAAATTCCAATACAACATCTGGCAGTCTGGCCATTCCAAACCAACAAACGAAGACCAATCTTTTATCACTGATGTATTATTTCTTATTATTGTTATCATTTCTTCTTTTTTAATTTCAGCAGGTCTGTCAGAAAATGCATGACAGGAAAAGCACCTCAGGAAAGAAAAGATTACATCTTGGACTTGACCTTCTCAGACAGGAAGGAAGTTTAACACTGGCTCTCGCTTTCCTTACACTTTTGGCAAGATGCTGAGTTTGTCAGCAATATGTTTGACAACGTCACGCTACTGAAGGGGAAAATTTTGTATTACAGTAAGTAAAACTTGAGTGTTACTCTGAGTCATTGAATAAGACGAGACAAATGAGGAGGAACCAAATGCTTAACAGCTACTAAAGATGAGTGTTTGATGTGTGTTGAAATATTTGACTCAGCTGTAAGTGTCAACAGGTAAAATAATATATATACAAGTAATATAATATAATATAATATAATATAATTGGTAGCTTTCAAACACCTCAGAAGTAATTACATGAAATTATAATTCTGATATGTGTCAGAGATCAGAGCCTAATCACCCCCTCAGAGCCGTTTGGACATTGAGCCAGAGCTGTTTGGACACACTGACACAAAGCTTTGAGTGAATTCCAATGCACTGCATTTTAAAGCTCCCCTTTAAACACTCAAAACGAACAGCAGATAAATCCAACTGAGTCATTTTTTTGTGAGAACACTCAAGCATAAAAGTGTTCCTCAGCATCCGTCTCAAACATGTGGTTTAACGGTCCCAGATATTATTCTCTCCATGCATTATTTTCTGTTTTATAACACTGTACAGAAGACGACATTGAATCTAAACTGCTTTTCCAATAAAATCGTCATAACATTGCAATGTTTTGTGCAGAGTTTAGGCTGTGGCTAAATGTCCTGCATCTTAGACTGTTTCCTTCTTGTATAATTATTATGTATGCACCTTTTATGACTAGATATTAATTGAGGTACTAAAAATTAATTAGTGATGGTGATAAAAAAAAAGCTGACCAATGCTCACCGAAGCTGGATTTATTTAAAATTGCAATATTTCACAATATTACTGTTTTTACTGTATTTTTCGGCTTTAGTGAGCTTAAGAGAGTGAGCTTTTTTCAAATTATTGACTTTTGATGTATATATAAATTTAACCTAAAATATTAAACATTTTATGCATCGACTATCATGCACATGCCTGGATGCGGGCACAAAAATCTGTCTGAGATCTGAAGTGGAAAACTTCAAATGGAAAGTGTTCTAGACTACAGTACCATCTGCTTTCACTTTAGAGTCCGATTCCACACCTAAATAAAGATCCCTCTTGAACACTTTTATTGCTCTCCAACCCCCTCTAGTTACGTTTTTCTTTGCTTTCTTTCATTTTCCTCCTTTACCCCTGGCTATATTGCAGCAGGCAAACTGTGATGTGAGAGCTCACCTCTCTCTCTCCCACTGACATGAATAAAACCTGCCCTGTGTCAGACCTTATCACTCGTGTGAAACATCAGGTTTGTTTTTTATTGGTGTGTGAATGCTTTGGATTGATTCACTTTTCCCGTTACGCATTTGATTCAGTTGACTTGTTTGTGTTCCAATGTTTCATCTAAGTGACAGGTTCCAACATAACAGCTTCTATAAAAAAAAATCAGGTCCTGAGGAAGAAAAGCTCCTTATGAGAGAATAGGAGCAAAGGAGGTCTATAATACCAGTGGAAATCTCAAAGTGTTCGAAACAACAACAACAAAAAGCTTAAAAACCTTTATGAATCTTTCTGAACCTTTCGAATTAGTGCTTCAGAGTCACATTATTTTAGCAAACAAGGCTTTTTGGTGGTTTGGAGGTTGATCCAAAGCAAACTAACGAGCCATTAACAAATATATGGCTTTAGTTGTATAATTTACTGTAAGTTCATACATGTTCATCAGAATCATCTATAAAGTCCTTAAAATAATATCTGTAGATTTGTAGTTACTTGTTGGTTTTACTGGGTAGTAACTGATTACAGATTCCAAAAATTGAGTACACCTAACTGGATTATATTACATTTTAAAATTTCCATAATCAGATTACAGTTATTTTTTATGGATTACATATTAGTCATAAAATGTCAGTAACTTATAATTAATTGATTCTCCATAATTCTTCTTTTTTCTCTTTCATGCTTCTGAATTTGGGGGAAAAAGCAACTCTCAAGCAATTAAACCATGTATGATACAAATAATTATGGAAGTTACTAAACACTGGTGATGTACAGCTGTGAAACACTATCTTCATCATATCCAGTGACTTTCAGTAAACCTTTGATATGCAGGGAAATAGATTAAATATTTCTAATTTTATTGTTTTAATATAGTTTATGTGTATTTAAAATTTTTATGACTGAATTAATTATTAGCTTTTTATCAACTCACAAACCTACTGCAGTTCTTACATTAACCCCAGTTAGGGAAATCCTGATGTAATGTAATGTTTAATGCACATGATGTTGATATCGAATAATGGAATATATATATATTTTCTCTTTCCTTTTTATATTAATATAGTACATTTAATAAGTTTAAATCAAGTTAAAAAGTAATAAATAATGTAAAACAAGGTAAAAAAGTAACCTAAAAGCAATCTAAAAAGTAGTCAGAATAAATTAATGAGTAACCTAGATTACGTTACTAACTACAATTTTCATCATGTAATCTGTAATCAGTAAAGGACTATAATTTGTAAGTAATCTGCCCAGCAGTGCTTGTTGGTACACTAAATAAGTGCTACATATTACAGAGATAATTCTTTACTGGTATTTACCGATGTTATAGATTACACTTTGTAGATTACTTTTTTAAGAAACATTTGCAAATGTTTTGTAGAGCATGTTGTTGAGAATAATTTTGCTGCGTTTTAATTTCATTTACACTTCTACACTCTTACCAGCAAATGTTCGAAACTGAATATTTCGCAGCACATTTGATTCAACTGTATCAAATTTTCAAACTTCTTTGTGAAACGGAATTGGAACATGGCAGGTCTGGACTAAAACATTGCTCGTAGAGAATAATAACCTTTCAGCAGATTATTTGCAAAGATGTTAATTCACATGATGTCGTCTTGTCATGTGCTCTGTCCAGGCTGCTGGCCAGTGCTTTGGCATCTAGTGCTCCCATTTGTTCTTACTTGTTTCCAGTGCTTTATATCCATTGTCATAAGACCCTTGACCTGAGATCCACAGAGAGGGGGAAATGTGTAACATTTGGTTAAAATACATTACCAATTTCTATCACTGTAGATGTATAAAATCAATCAAAAATAAACTAATACACAAATTACTTGTTACTTTAGATAACTGATTAAGGCAGCATTGTATTAATATTCCTCAAACAGATATTCCCAATATTAAACGTCTGCAATTAATTCAGCCCGAATCACTTCATGTACATTATTTTGCTGCCTTGCAAGCACTGATATTTCCTTTTTGATGTGTGATTATACAACCCCAATTCCAGAGAAGTTGGGACGTTTTGCACAAATGCAATAAAATCAAGAATCTGTGATTTGTTCATTCTCTTTAACTTTAATTTAATTGACAAAAGAAAACATTTCCAACGTTTTCCAAAGTTCTGACCAACGTAAATGTATTTTGTAAATATGAACAAATTTTGATTTTGATGGCTGCAACACATTCCAAAAAAGTTGGGACAGAGGCAAAATAAAAGGAAAAGGTTATAGAATATCCCCTTTAAACTGTTTTGAAACATTCACAGTAAGCAGGTGAATTGGTAATGGGTCAAGGTATCATGTTTGAGTATAAAAGGTGGATCTTTGTCTTTGCAAGCAAAGCTGGATCATGGCTCATCACTTTGTGCCAAATTTCATGAGAGAAGTGTCAAACAAATCAAAAATCACATTTCGCAATGCAAAATCGCAAAGAATTTAGGTCTTTCACCAACTACCACACGTAATATTGTGAAAAGACTCAGGGAATCCAGAGAAATCACAGTGCATGTAGGGCAAGGCAGGAAACCTCAGTTGAATGTGCTTGACTTTTGAGCCCTCAGATGGCATTGCATAAGAAACCGTCATGCTGCGGTGTTAAATATAGCCACATGGGCTCAGGAGTACTTCAGAAAACTGCTGTCACTTAACACAGTCTGCTGCTGCATCAAGAAATGCAACTTGAAACTCTGTTACTCTAGGAGAAAGCTATACATCAATTCTATGCAGTGATGCCGCCGGGTTCTCTGGGCCAGAGCTCATCTCAGATAGTCAAAAAGACAGTGGAAAGGTGTGCTGTACTCAGATGAGTCCACATTTCAACTTGTTTCTGGGAAAAATTGATTTCGAGTTCTCAGTCTTAAAGACCAAAGGGACCATCCAGACTTTCATCAGTGACAGAGGCAAAAGCAAACATCTGTCATGGTATATGAGTGCATCAGTGCAAACGGCATGGGTGACTTGCATATGTGTGAAGATACCATTGACATGAAGGCATATAATGGAGTTGTACAGAGAAATATACTGCTGTCAAGATGATGTCTTTCATGGGAAGTCCTAGTTATTAGATCGACAATGCCAGCTCTCATTCTGCATGTGCTACAACAGCGTGGTTTCGTAGACTCCGAGTGAATGTGGTAGATCTGACTCCTATTGAAAATATATAACCAGTCATGAAAAGGAGAATCAGACAACGACGATCACAGACTGCTGAGCATCTGAAGCCTTGTTTCAAGAGAGACTGGACAGAAATTTTGCTTGCAAAACTTTAACAATTAGTATCCTTAATTCTCAAACAATGAAACACTGTAATTATTAAAAGGAAAGTTGATGTGACACAGTGTTAAACGTGCTTCTGTCCCAACTTTTTTGGAGTGTGTTGCAGCCATCAAAATCAAAATTTGTTCATATTTACAAAATACATTTACGTTGGTCAGTGAAAACTTTGGAAATGTTTTCTTTGTACTTTTGTCAATTAAATAAAATTTAAAGAGAAAGAACAAATTACAGATTCTTCGTCCCAGCTTCTCTGGAATTGGGATTGTACCACAGGAACCCTTGCCCTGGTCCACCTCTGCTTCCCAATGCATCCCAGCACTCCTGGGACATAATGTTGAGAGATGAAGTGGCCTGAACACGAACAAAGGATGAGCTGAAAACCCTTCATTTTTTTCCAAGGTGATGCTTTACCTCCTCATGGCACCAATGGCTCTTCTCTTTAGAAGCGGGTGATTTATTTATCCAACAACATATTTATTTGTATGTTTGGACCTTTTGCGAAATTGATTTATCCCTGAAGATTTGACCTGTCTAGTGGTTCCAGACAAACCTCTTCCACACTATCACAGATCAGGTTGCTGGAGAGATCAGACCAGGCATTATGCTCGGGAAGTCACAAGAGACTTTATCCAGAGCCCTGCCAACTTGATCAGCCTGCAAATATGATAAACTCTGACAGGAGGAAGAAAAGACTCCGTGTTGGGATGAATAGGGAGTTCAACACATAGCCTAAATCCATTCATTCATCTGAAGTCTCCAAGAGGTTTATAGGGTGGGGTGATGGGGTTTAGTACTGAGCTGTACTGGATCACGCTCAGAAAAAAAAAAAACCTGATGTGGACATAAAGGTATTTAAAAGGATGCTGGGAAAGGTAAAGACAAAAAATGGGCTCTGACTTTTAAACACGCAATTTAAGATAAAAAGACTTCACCTAAGGTTATTCTGAACTGTGTAATTTCATCCAAGTGCAAGTCACGCACCTTGGCAGTTTTATCCACCAATAGTCATCGACGCAAAAAGCATGATTCAGCTCCAGGGAAATAAAGTCCATCTGTTTGGTCGCAAGACATCAGAGATGTAGTGTGAATCACTGACATGTTGCATGCTTTGATTTCATTTTCTCATGCCACTGCGTGCCAAGCAGCCCCTTGTTTTTCAGCTGACACACAGGAAAGGGTTACTGACTTCCCAAAAGTGATGCGATTCTAGTCTGGCAGAGTACAGTACACAGCAAAAAATAGCTTTGTACAAACACAACAATGACTTTTGTTTAAAACAAAGTAAAGAGTAGAGTAATGCCCTCAATCATTATAGTGGTAAAAGATTTCTGGCCAACACTTCTGTGATGTGTTACAGTAAAATCACCATTTTAAGCTCCAAATGATTAAAAACGGTGGAAAGTTCAGAAGAGCAATGGAAAAATTGTGACAAAATATACAAATCAAGACTGATATGTGAGGACATTTTTGTTTTAAATACTAACTATTTTATTGTTTAAGTAGTAATTAGTTTTTATCACAAATAAAGTATTTTAACTATTTATTAATGCTTCTATTTGGTATTGCTCATTTATATACATATCAAGTCAAAAAAGTCAGAAGTAAGGAAGCAATATGGTGAGAAGCTGTAGACCTCAATATAAGCATGACTTTGCAACCGGCCAGACCACATTTCTCATATTAAACCACTTTTTTAAAGAAAGTGAAGTGTTTAAGAAAATACTGTAAATAAGAAAGAAGTATCCCAAGTAATCCCAAACTCTGGTGAATAGCCATTGATAGCTCAGAGTCTCCAGAAACAAACCTGAACAAAAATTAAAATAAAATAAAATAAAATAAACATTCAACCAAAAGGTTTTAAAATGTAATTTATTAAATTATAAAATTAAAGTTTAAATTAGCACTATTTTTGTTGTATTATTATTTACTCACAATCATGTTGTCCCATATGGACTTTCTGTATGAAATTTTTTTTGTGCATTTGCATCCTTTCTGGAGCTTGAAAGATCCAGTCTTATGTCATCCATATAAAAAAAAAAGAAAGTAAGTAATTCAAGTTGACATGAGGGTGAGCAAATCATGGTAGTTTTCATTTTGGGCTGACCTATTCCTGTAAGTGTTCAAATTACTTAGTTTTAAACTGACAGATTTTTAAATGTGTTGTCATTTATAAATGAATTAATGTAATGCTTTTTCCCAATCTCTCCTCTTAGCCTGTGTATATCCCTTCTTTGAGGAGGTATTATTAGTTGGCAGGAGAGGAGAGAAAGTGATGGAATGCAATAAGAACATGGATGCAGGGTCTGGGAGACAAGCATAAACCAAACACACTCAGTACCCTTATAAGGGCATCACCATTGTGATTATAGCTTTGCTGACACATTCGCTCAAGATATGAGCTGAGCTGGGTTTTCTCAGGATGGATTCCTCATGTGGAGCGCTGCATAATGAGAGACTGTGTCTTGACGGTTTATGAAACCTGAACGCTAGAACGTTCTGGTGGTTTATTGTTTGGGACTGGTCACAGCTCGCACATTAGAGCTATTTCTGCATGTGCTTGACATGTGTGTGGAGATTCACAGCACTCTCTCTCATAGAGTAATGTTAACTTCACGTCTGAATAGCTGTTGAAAAGGGAATTGTTGTGAAAAGTTACAAATCTGGCAACATGATGTATTGACATTTCATGCCAATGTAATGATTATCTCAAGAAACTACTCTCTTTAGTCTGTTTATTTGTTAATTAACAGAATGTTCAGCTATGTTGTTCAGCTAATAAATAAGGCTTTTTTTTTATTATTTTCATATAATGATAATTAATATTTTATTATTGATTGTTATAGATTATTAATGATTATTAATTATATTATTTCATTATTTATTAATATTTTATTATTTTCAGTTGTACTTTTAGTCTTTTTCGTACATGAAGTTAACCTAAATGAAAATATGACTAGTTCAAATAAAATAAAATATATTTTTTAAATATTTTATTTTATTTCAGTTAACGTTTATTTTATTTCAAGCATTTTTTTTTTCAAATTTCAGTATAATAACCCTGACTGAAAACCTATTTCTTTTCTTTTCTTTTTTTTGGCATCTCATCAAGTTAAACTAGTGCCATGTTTATGTAGATTGTAACTTTTTACATGTCAACATGTTAACATGTCTTCATATGTATTTTTATGTAGATTCAAATTTTTTAGTATGTTGAATTTTAGATTTTTTTTGGTTTGTTTGGTGTTGTGTTCTGTGCACAAGAATTGTACTAGTATAACAGTGATGACATGCCAGATAAAATAGTAAAAATAAACATATAATTACGTACCATTTTGCTTTTAATGTCAAACCACAGTTTCTAGCTATTAGTGCTCTAGACCAATAACTGTATTCTCAGCATTCACTTAATGAGAAATAATAAAATATTGACAATAGAATGGGTGAACAAGCCTGAGGATGCAAGTAAGCTTAGAAGCATTTCCAAAGTCCAAAAAAAAAAAAAAACAGAAACAGAAACAGAAGCCCTATTATAAATGATCTAGCTACAAACTTGTGGCCTATAAAACTAAACTTAGTGGCTGGTTTCACCAGACCTTCTCTTTTTATCATTGTCCAAAAAGCAATTGCAGATGGGTTTAGGCAATGGGCAGTCTGGAAGAGAAGTGTATGCTAAATCTAGATGATTTATATACTCTATTTTTAGCTGAATAGCTGTGGGTGCAAATAATCAAAGAAGCAAGCCGTTACTCACTTACAGGTGTTCACACATTATAAAAGACTGACCTCAAGCTGTGCTTCCCTTCAATTCCTAAACTACTGAGGCCCCCAGTACCTACAGGACCCCTTCACGGGTCAAAGGTCACCCCTTGCATTTATTTATCAGTACATCTTTCAGAAAGCAGTTCCGGATCAGATGACATCGGAAAGGAGTGTTCTGGAAAAGTTATTTGTTTTTGTGCGACTACTTGCTTTATTTAGAAAGAGAGCCTTGTCTTTTTAAGAGTGGCTAAGGGAATGTTTGCTCACCCTGTTAATGACTTTTTCGAGGAAGACCATCCATCTTTTTCTCTGTGCATTACAAGACTGAACCCTGGCAGATACACACGGTTTACATGGAGCCATGCTGGAGACAATGCTGCGATAAACACAACATCACAAGGAGTGCATACTTTTTAGTTTTGGAATGATAAGTATTAGCAGATTTTAAATATTAGTACACAAACATTCAAATCTAGATTATTATGGCTACAGGCCTGAACATGAGCTGTTTATACTTGATGAATTGCATTGATTCATTTGAAATGAAACAAAATGCAAGAATCACGCTATAAATTAACAGACTGAATTCAAAAAAGTCAAAAGATTATGACAAATTCTGATGGGAGAAAGTGAGATTTCTGTAAATACAGCAGGAGTGACATCACTTAAAGTTTTAGCATTTTTGGTTCCATGAAGATCCTTTAAAGGGGTCATGAACTGCCTTTGTTTTTTTTCGTTTTGTACTGTTCTCTGAGGTCCACTTATAATCATGATGTATACATCAAAAAACATAACTTAGAAGTAATAAGCTATTTTCTGTTCTGTTTTTAACCCCTTTCCTCAGAACGCACTGTTTGAATAGGCGTGGTGGATTGTAGACTCAGAAGTAAACGCCCACTGCTATGATTGGTTAACAGTTGTGTATGTCTGACAGCGTACATGCCTCATAGATGGACAATGCTGTGATTTAGGTCAAAAAAACATAACTCAATACGTATCAGACGATCTGTAAGAAGAGACAAAGCAATAGTGATCACGTAATGAAAGCAGTTACTCACACTTGTGTGTTGCAACAATATCCAATATAGTCAGCACAGCATCGTCTTTTAGTTTCAATCTTTTTGAAAATCCCGCGTCGAACTGTGCCTTGTTTGTAAATGAATCCGCAGTAAAATGAAGTCAGCAAAGGACCGAATTCATTCACTCTTTCCTAATGTTGGGATCAGAAGGAAGAAACATTGTTTTTCCACAACTTGGCACTGCACAGCTTCTTGATGTCTTCAGAGCCATCTTTATCGTTTGGTTTCTATGTAGACCTGCATTTCCCTCTCTCATAAACACTACATGCGCGAATCGGTGGGCGGAGCTAAACAGACAGTGATGTCGAAGCAGGCATTGATCTTCTTCTGTGGAGGCGGTGCTTATTCACACTATTACATCACAGAGTAGAACACTCCAAAAGCTGTCGTATAAAGCAACACTAGTTTTTCAACCTTAAAATAATGTCTCTAAAATTATTTTAGTGGTAGAACAACTCTTAACCGGACGAATTCTACTGCCCCTGCTACCTGAGCAGCCTCCTAGCACTAAAACCACACTCTGTAAGTTTCGTGACCGGGTCGGTAGACACAGCCCCGCCCATCCCCTGCCAGCAGAAGAGTGCGACCTGCTTTACGGCATACGTCACATATTTTACTCGTAGCCTGGGTGGAGTTAGCCAACAGCTAACTATAAGACGAAACGATTTAATATGCAAGTCTCAAATCCAATGCTATGGCAGAGCCAGCAAAGAAACCAAAGAGGCTTTTGTCGGAGGAAGCGAAGAAAAGAGAGAGAGTGATCAGACACGAGCCCAAAAACAAATCAAGATGTCATGACATCAGTTGTAGTGGCTAGATGAAAAGTAATGTCTGTACTCGCTCCCGAAATAGTGAATAGTTTTCGGACACTGACTGTAACCATGTGTACCATGTTTCGACACCCTAGAAAAACTAATTCCCCAGTCTACTTTACAGACTTTACAGCCTTATAAACTTATGACAATGTTCGATGTATAGGCTATTATGTACATGATGGCTACATGATTGCATGGACAACATTTTATTCTATTATACAAATTACACCCTCTGCAAACAATGCTACATACCAGCTTATACAGCGACAGTATTTACGGCACTGTTAACAGACAATTGCGCTTATCAACCACATGGGGATCCGTGAGCAAATTTTACATAGTGTTGCTTTAACAGACTGCCTTCAATTTTTAGACTAAGGACAAAGTTTTGAGTTCTGAAATTTACAGGATGTTTTTATAGTACAATGACAAATATAGTAATATAGTAATATGTCAAAAGATCAAGGGAATTTTGGAAGTCCATGTAAACTTAACTCTCCATTGCACAAAAGGTACTTTTTATAGTTAAGGTTATTAAAATGGAAAAAAAATGGTTCTTTTAAGAACTGTTCACTGAAAGGTTCTTTGGAGAACCCAAAATAGTTCTTCTGTGGCACTGGTACGAAAACCCTCTTTTGAAACCTTTATTTTAAATGTGAGTGAGCATTTTTGTTTTAGTTTCAGTTTCAGTTTCAGCCTAGCTCTCTGTGTCCAATAAAGGTTTTCTGGTTAAATATCTTCCTTTAATCTTGACTCAGAGATAATCAAACAAATAAAATGAGATAAAATGTAATCCTAAATCTCAAATATCAAAGATGCGGTAAAAAAAAACAAAAAAACAAAACAAAACAGTGCGACTCGGCTGTCTTCCAAAGAATGCACTGCCACCTGACTTCACAGTCGCGATTCTTAAAGAGCCAGTACCCAATTTTAACGTAGTACATATTTTCAATGTAAAATACATAATATTTGTCTAAATGGTACACATGAATAAAGTAAGTTTACAAACGCAAACAATCTAAAACAAAAATATTCAAAGATAAATGCACTACGTAATAAAAATGTTTGTTATTGAATAAGCAAAAACAGTCTCCTACATTAAGAGTGCACTGTAAAAAAAAATCTGTAGTTTTTACAAAATAATTTTGGCAGCTGTGGTTGCCAGAATAATTTTGTAAAGAAAACAGAAAAACCGTAAACACATTTACTGCCAAAAACTGTAAATTTTACAGTATAAAATTGTAACTTTTTACAAACAACAAAATTTGAATGTAAACCAGTAAATTCAACAATGCACACTGCCATTAAAATCTGTTTTGTACCTTTAACATACTGACAACCACCATAATAATGCAGGTGGTAATAGAGAAAGCCACATGAAGAATCAAAGCTCATCGCAAGTAGCTTCGCCACAAGCAGAAGTATATACTAATATATAGAAGGTGCACAGAGTCATTCACGCAAACACAAAACACCATCATGGCAACACACATGACACTTAATGCAATAAACATTCATTAAACAACAGAAGATGTAACATAAAGCCCAAATGTACATAACTGATAACAAAACTATTAAAAAACATGATTATTTAAACAAAATACTTTCGAATGTGGAGTGTCATGCAGGGAATTCTGTGAATATCAGTTTACAGTTTTTGACTGTAAATTATACATTGATTTGTTCTTTTTACTTCTAAAAACTGTACAATTAACAGCATTTTACTGTAAAATTACATGAAATGTCTGGTTAGATCTTCTACAGTTTTTCCCTGTGTATAGTACGGGAACTTACTGTTAACCTATTAACAGTTTTTTTTCCATAGCGTTTTTACAAAAATGTACAGTTAAAATTACACTTATTTTTTACAGTGGTATCAAAATCTTTCGTTTAGAATCGATTGGAAAACTGCCTTCAACACACAGATTTGACTCCCAGTTTGGTTACAACTCTATAGTTTTGATTGAATGTGAAATAGTAAATTAAAAGATATCCTGACATAAACATACAAACCAGTCTTCCTTTTCACGAGAGACAATTCACTGATGGATCTCACAGGACAAACCTGTATTTACAGCTGTAAATCTGCTGTTTCCTCCTCTCTCGCCCACTTACTATAAACAAATAACCTACCAAGTGAATTCTTTGTTCATTTAGTGTCCATTGAGGCAAATGAATTACAGATCTCTAATGATAAAGGCTTAGATAAATGAAGTAATTTTGGAACTAGATTTTGGTCCTCAGATATGGTTGAAGGTGATTTATGGGGAACATTTCGATTGCTTGGTCAGAAACAACTCTGTGGAGAAAACAAGCAGAATTTCTGCAGCTGGCCATTGAATTGCGTGTGAACACTTTGTCACAGAGCGATCTCCCACAAACACAGATGCGTAAATACAATCTCCTGCTATGCTCACAGAGAGAAACTCCAAACTGAGGAGGGCAAAGCCACATAGAGACTTTTACCTCATGGTGTTTGAAACGCAGCAAGAGTTCAATGTTTCTAAAATACAACAGCACTGTTACTCGTTTAACTTTGCGGTTTAAATGCCTTGGCAGTGTATTAGTAGCCTTTTGGCAGCCGCAGGCAACCATGTACTGTTAAATGGGTGAAAGTGAAAGCTTCTCAAGCCATTCTTGACACAGTTCACATCAAACAGGGAACTGTGGGAAGGCACTATTTTGCAATGGCCTGGTAGATGCTGTAAAATTCAAACAGAGAAACTTATCTATATAAATTAACATAAACAATATTATATTTAAAATGTACAGTTCAGACACAACATTGTGATTGTCATTGTATTTATTCTGGCAATGAAAACTGTTCCAAACTAAGCCAAAGAAAAAATGACAGTTGCGTGTCTCTGAGAAATACATTAGTGAATCAGTGTGTTGGAATGAATTGGTTAAGTAAATGATTCAGTGACTCACTCAAAAAAGACAGTCACTTGTTTTGTTCCTGAATGAATCAGTATGTTTGAATGAATTGGTTGTGCAAATGATTTGATGATTCACTAAAAAAATAAATAAATAAAATAAAATAAAAATCTTGAACGTCATAAAGACAATCTTCTCGTCACCTATTATTGGCATAACGATGTAATTCACAGAAAGTGTCACCGAAAAATCACCACCACTAATGCAGACTGTCAAATTCAAACACAAGAACCTGTTGTTTTAGTATTATTTATTTACTAGTACAGTATTTATTCATATTTTTAATTAGCTTTTATTATAATAATTTTAAGTTTTCATTTTAGTGATTTTGATATGCTTTTTTTTAAAAAAAGGTCTGTTTAGCTTTTTTAGTCCCATTTTAGTTTTAGAAATGTTAGAACTTCAACTTGAACTTAATTTATTTCAGTTAGTTTCCAAGTCACTAAATCTAATCTTCCTAAAATATCTTTTATCTTTTAATCTTCAGTATTTAAATTTTATTTCATTTCAGCTTTGTTATAGTTGATGAAAATAATTTTAGTATTAGCAGTTAACAATATCAGCAGTGACTTGAACTAACTGCTGTATAATATTACCGATTACCTTAATTATTATACATAATGTTATCAGCATATTTTGCCCAGTACTTTTTGATTTAACTTGGGCCAGCGGAGTTTAAACAATGGCCGGCTCTGACTCTGACATACGAAGACAAACTGGTGCTGTGTGTCTCGTGGGAGCTGGTTTGGATCAGTCAGCAGCCTGTGATGTACCACGTCTCTGTGCTCACTGGAGGGTGATTTGGGGGCGAGAGCGGTGGGCTGAAAGCAAGGGGCTCCAGCAGCTGCTTCTAGTTGTGCATCTTCGTGCAAATACACACATATGAACATGCATATGTACATGTTCATACACGCACAGCCTTTCTAAATGGCATCTGGTTCCTCATGAAAGACATCGAGGTGGGATGTTGGGGTCATCCGTTGAGCCAGGAGTGCAGTTTGGTACTTAATCTCTTAAACATGACTCTGGATTCTTCACAAGTGATGGCAGCACTCCAAAGCTGATCCCACGGGCTGCTGTAGCACTCGCATCCAGGAATCAGTCATCTGTGCTTTGGTCTGGACCCAAGTAACAAGAACCACACTGTGGGGAGATCAAGTACATACACAAGATGCGCTGTGTCTTCTTATGCCTCGTTTCCACTGAGCGGTACGGTACGGTACGGTACGGAACGGTACGCATTTATTTGCGTTTCCACTATCAAAAGTTGTGAATGG